>WAAF01017918.1:22037-65478 GCA_013400475.1 Tricholaema leucomelas | reverse complement strand
TGAGCTTGGAGGTCTCTTCCAACCTGGTTGATTCTATTCTATTCTATTCTATTCTATTCTATTCTATTCTATTCTATTCTATTCTATATAGTTAATAGAACCAATAACCATTTATAGGATGCCTTTCCCTCTTGCCCCCCCCTCCATTTTTTTTTTAAAGAAAGAGAATTAGATGTAGAGAGGAAGAAGGTAAAACACACTCAAATAAAGTCTTACTTCGATTTGGAATTTGAAAGAGGAAAATTTTAACAATAAATAAAAGGTATTTGAGGTAGGGGAGTTACAAAAGGCATAGGGAAGGGAAAACAAGATACAAAACATGTAAATACAACCAGATTGATGGCAATGGGATTGTCTGCCTCGTGGGTTATGGCCACATGGTAAATCAGAGAGTAGCAGGAAACAGGATGATGATGCTGGCAAGCAGGGAGGCAGGGTGAGAGAGAAACAGGAAGTTCCCCTGTTTTTATAGGGATCTAGACAGGACGTGGGAGTGGGCTGACCACCTGTCCTGGAGTCCTGGATACCCCAAAATCCCTCTCCCTCTGTGGTTTGAATGGGAGAGGGATGGCATAAAAATCCTGTGTCCCCCCCCCGCCCTGCAGGCATGAAGCGGGGCAGCAAAGGGTCCTTCCGGCACCAGGGGTGCCCTGTGCAGTGCCTGCGCTGGGATCGGGCTGGGCATTGGCTGTGCTCTGCGCGCCCAGGCAGTGCTGACTCAGCTCTGTGTCTAGGAAAGGGTATAAATATTGGGGGACTTCCCACCTTGGGGCCCCCACATTAGAGTTCTCCCCCACCTGGATAGTTCCTGCAGAAAGAGTCCCCAGGCGCTGTGAAGGACAAGCTCCTGAGGGACAGGACCCTCCCTGCTTTGGATGGCTTCCCACGTAAGCAGCCTTTGTGCAAGCCAAGGAGCCTCGAATGTCCTCTGAAAGAGAGAGAGCTGACACACATCTGGACTGCCCTTTCTCTCAGCCAGCCTAACTCGCCTGTGAGTAGTAAACTTTTGGCTCAGCCTGATTAATAGTGGCAATGCTATGTTTAGTAGCTTAGCCTTTCCATCTCCTGACTTCTAAAATAGTCAAATTTACCTATGGTATCCTTGTAAGATCTTCTCAAACTGAATCTGCTAATTAAAACTAAGTTAATTTCTGCGTATAGTTTTGGGGGAAGGTGTTAGGAAAATAAAATCCTTCTGCTTTTATATATATGTTCCTGACTAGGCCCCATTAGGTCCCTGCCTCCACAACACCACCACACCTGGTAGTGTTCAGACCTACCCCCAGGAGGAGTCAGGAGAGCCTGGGGTCAGGGTCAAGGCCATTCCTCTGGGAGAGTTAACCCTTAACACTCAGATAAATGTGGTTGTATTTTTCTGTTAAAGCCATAGTTTGCTTTTATAATTAAGTCCAGGTTTCTGTTCATCATGATTTCTTTCTATCAAAGATAAAAATAGGGCAACATTTGCCTAGAACGAGGTAATGGAAAGTTAAGAGACTTGTACAGATCCATTATGACAGCACACACCATTTCTCAGATGCATCGGAGTAGATAAGCTCCACACCAGATGAGATATGACATTAGAATTGAAATTGCTCAGCCTGCAGGCCCTTTAGGCCATTACTCATTGTTAAAACTATCATATCACATCTCCTTTCTGCATGTCTGGTGTGACTACAGGTCTTGTAGTGACTGAGTTCTGCTCAGGATCAGAGGGAGGGAGTGTTCCCAGCACCGTTGTCAGGAGGGGCTTGTAGACATATGCTGGGTTGGACTGGAGGATCTTGGAGGTCTCTTCCAACCTGGTTGACTCTATGATTCTATGATTCGGTACCAGAATGGTGACACTCTAGAAGAGTTGCCTGGAAAGGTTGTGGATGCATCCTCCCTGGAAGTGTTAAACGTCAGGTTAGATGAGGCCTTGAGCAGCCAAGTCTAGTTGAGAGGAGTCCCTGGTCATAGCAAGGAGGTTGGAGTAAATGATCTCTGAGGTCCTTTCCAACCCAAGCCATTCTATGATTTCGTTTCTCTATGATTTCTATGATATTTTGTTTAACCCCACCAAGGTGGTGAAGGGGCAACAATGAGATCAGTTATTATGATGAAAAAATGGTTTCCAAGCCTCCCTGAGATAGAGCAACTTCCTAAGGGTAATGGCTAGGAAGGCAGAGATAGGGAGAGAGAATGGCAGATTTTCTGCAATCCCTGATGTTTTAGGGTTGATGGGAACTAGAGGCTGCACTAGGGCTGGAACACCACAAACTACTCATTGCTTTCTCTGCCAGTACTGCAAGCCACTGCCATGTGTCAGCTCAGACCTCAACACTGAAGAAAACTTGACATAGTTACCAGCAGAGAAAATATTTATCATTAGCTGCCAAAACTTTCTCCTGATGATCTCAACTCATCCTCTGTACATTTGTGTTGCTTACTGACCATCACTGTTTTAAATATGTTTGCAGAACCAAAGCTTGGGTTTTCTGTTGGCAGCTTTGGTGTAGTGAATCTCTATATTTGCCTCAAAACACTGCTACAATCGTCTGCCTTTGCTAATCCTAAAGCCTTCCTGCACTGGTGTGTCTGTCTCTTCTTTTCTTTCCCCAGATTGCCTGAAAACCTTCTCCACTTCACAGGTGCTCTTGTTGGCTTAGCATATTCACATTCTAATCTCATCTCATTTATTTTCATTTTTATAGTTCATCCCTGAGATAGGACAAGGAGCAGTGGGTGTAAGTTGCAGCAAAAGAGGTTCTGCCACAACACAAGGGGGAATTTCTTGACTGTGAGTGTCACAGAGCACTGGCACAGGCTCCCCAGAGAGGTTGTGGGGTCTCCTTCTCTGGAGCCTTCCAAGGCCTGTCTGGATGTGTTCCTCTGTGATCTGTGCTAGATAGGATTGTCCTGCTCTGGCAGGGGGGTTGGACTCGCTGATCTCCTTGGGTCCCTCCCAACCCCTAACATCCTGTGAGCCTGTGATCTCCTTACTATTGCTGTGTGAGGAGCTATTTTATGAGCAAGCCTGGAAGGCTTGTCAAGAGGAGGCATAGGAGCCTGGTGCTATGCATGAGCTTTCACATTTAGCCTCTAATCCAAATGCTTACACTGGGGGAAAATTGCAGTTCTGTTTTTTTTTTTTTTCAGCTTTCTTCCAACACTTTGAGGAAAACTATATAGTTAAACAGTTGTGTGGGAACAGGAGTTAATTTAATCCACTTCTCTAACAGCTCCAGATTTCCCAACACAGTATAGTGACCTACCTTCTTTTGTATAATATCAGGAAAAACACAACCTTCTTTTCCTCTTAAAAGTAACCTTGAACTACAGATTTATTTTTTCCTCCTGGCCAGTTTTATTTTCCTCAATTAGCAGCTGCTGATTTCACCATGTAGTTCTATAATTATTTAGCACCTGAGGGAGATTCCACTCCATTCCATGAAGGTATTTTAAGGAATATCTGACCTTCCTGTAATTTTGAGGTTTTGTGGGGTTTTTTTGTATTAGATTGTTCCTGATTCCCTTCTGTGCAGTATTAAAGTGGTGCAGGATAGTGCAGCAAACAAGGAGGAGATCACTGGGCAAGAAGCAGCCCTTTGATTTAGCAAGTAGAAAGAAATCTTCCTCTCCGAAGANGGGAAGGAGACCCCACAACCTCTCTGGGGAGCCTGTGCCAGTGCTCTGGGACCCTTGCAGTCAAGAAGTTCCCCCTTGTGTTGAGCTGGAACCTCTTGTGCTGCAACTTACACCCATTGCTCCTTGTCCTATTGCGGGGAGCAGTGAGCAGAGCCTGTCCTCCCCTTCTGGCAGCCCTCAGATATTTATAAACATTTATTAAATCCCCTCTAAGTCTTCTCTTCTTCAGACTAAGCAGCCCCAGGTCCCTCAGCCTCTCCTCATAAGCCATGCCCTCCAATCCTCTAATCATCCTCACAGGCCTCTGCTGGACCCTCTCCAGCAGATGCCTGTCCCTGCTAGTTAAAACTGATTAACATCTCTTTAATCGATGCTGCTACACCAGCCCTAGGCATACCACGCTTTGACAGGAAAAGATAGGACACAAAATTTAGCCTCACCTAGAGATTTTTCCATTACTCACTGAAAATTCTTTGCTCCTACCCTAAATGCTTCCTATTTTATTTAAAAGGAAAATATACTATATCCACAGGCTGGGAAAAATTACTGGAAGAAAAGGATTTTATGAAGAAATGAATTTTTTCTTTGAGGACAACTGAAATTGTGAAAAAAAAACAGTTCAGATGTAACTGGAAGGGTAACTAAACTTTTGAATAGAATAGAATAGAATAGAATAGAATAGAATAGAATAGAATAGAATAGAATAGAATAGAATAGAATAGAATCAACCAGGTTGGAAGAGACCTCCAAGATCATCCAGTCTAACCTGGCACCCAGCCCTATCCAGTCAACCAGACCATAGCACTAAGTGCCTCAGCCAGGCTTTTCTTGAACACCTCCAGGGATGGTGACTCCACCACCTCCCTGGGCAGCCCATTCCAATGCCAATCACTCTGTGAAGAACTTCCTCCTAACATCCAGCCTATATCTTCCCCTTTCTATTGCAATAGCACTTCTTGCAATGGAGACCTCTAGTATTCTATCCCTAGGTAAGCCCACAATAAGAAACACTCTTTGCTGTGGTGAGCTTGGCAGATATGGGGAAGGAAGAAGCAGAGTGAAGGAAGGAAGCAGAAGGAAGAAGCAGAATGTGCAACAGGCACAAACTGTTAATCCTTCTGTTTCAAGCCAAAATAACCATCAGAACCAGCAATTTTGTGTATAAATAAAGACTGCTTTTATTTCCTTTTTGAAAGCTGTGAAAGCACTTGGTCCTATCTATTGTTATTCGGTCAAGGAACTACAGAACTCCATTCTTCTGCGAACAACTTGCACGTGTGAAAAGGGATCTGTTAATTGTTTGTTTAAATATAGGAAGTTCTGGGTAATTCTTGTGAGAAACAACAAGGAAACTGAGTATTGGTCTTGACTCCAACCTGAAGGACAGGCAGAGGTTACCAAACTTACAGATAGATAGGCCCCATCCCTGGAGGTGTTTAAGGCCAGGCTGGATGAGGCTGTGGCCAGCCTGATCTAGGGTAGGGTGTCCCTGCCCATAGTGAGGGGGTTGGAACTAGATGATCCTTGTGCTCTCTTCCAACCCTGACTGATTCTGTGATTCTATGATTCTAATATAGGTATAGACAACATGGACTTGGACAGGTGTCTGTCAAGCATTGAGTGAGGATCTAGCAAAAACTCTTATATTTCTGCCCCCCCACCCCTCCCCTTTAATCCCATTATGGGTGGCAGATAAAGCATCTCTTTGCTATTAGTTCTGTTCATTCATCAACGTCTGAAACCAGTTTTCTATTGCATTTATTTTCCAGATTTTGCATAAGCTACCTCTGACACAAATTTACAAACATACCCACTCCCCCTGCCCCCTTTTTTTTTTCTTCTACTAGGTCAACAATTAGAAAGCCTCTAATAATTAAAAACTAAACACAGTTTCAAATTTATTATCAAACTCTTGCACACTGCTTGTTAACTGTGCTGGTTTGAGGCTAATTTTTACTGAGAGAAATTAAAGCCTTAGCTGTGAGAAGAAAAAACACAACAGTAATCTATATACCTTAGCTTTCTGCTGAGAAACACAACTAGTCAAAATATAGATAAGACACTCACTTCTCACACACTGCTCAACTCTCACTTCAGGCTGTGCCTTCTTCCTGGCAGTCTGGTCTCTCTGGCTGACTCCACCTTTAACTCTCTCATCCACCTAACCTCTTTTTCCTCTTACCTCCTTATCATCTCTTTTTGACAACTCACCTCAGATATCCAGATTTATCATGTGGGATCTACATGGGTCGGTGTGGTTATTTCTGAAGGGAGGGAAAGAGGGAGAGGGAAAGGGATTTTTGGTCAGGAGCCCTCCTTGGGGACTTTGATTGTTTCTGGGAGGGGTATTGTGTTTCTGTGTTACTTTCAGTTTGTATATAACTGTATATGTTTGTGTCTATATGCCTGTATATTGTGCTAAGCTGCAAATATAGCTTCATGCCTTAATTTCCAGCTCGGCTGAGTCTAGTCCAGGTGATTTCATAAGAGTAGGGGGGCAGGTAATGCCCAAACCATCATATAAACAAACTGTGATCAATTCTTTTTCTATCAGGCACAGTGAGCAGGTAACATTAATTTTAATTATGGTTCTCTCCAGTGTTGAGCTTTGCCATTTTGGTTCTAGGTCAAATCAAAGAATTCATTCCTTAATTTCTAGCTTGGCTGAGTCTAGTCTGGGTGATTTCATAAGAGTAGGGGGATGTGTAATACCCAAACTCTCACATTAACAAACTGTGATCAACCCCTTTTCTATCAGACCTAATGAGCAGGTAACATTGAGTTTAATTATGGTTCTCTCCAGTGTTGAGCTTTGCCATTTTGTTTCTAGGTCAAATCAAAGAATTAATTTCTAGTTTGGCTGAGTCTAGTCTGGATGATTTCATAAGAGTAGGGGAGTGGGTAATACCCAAACCATACATTAACAAATGGTGATCAACTCCTTTTCTATCAGGCACAATGAGCAGGTGACATTGAGTTTAATTATGGTTCTCTCCAGTGTTGAGCTTTGCCATTTTGGTTTTAGGTCAAATAATCGATTTGGCAGGAAGTGCTGCAATAAACAGGATAAAATCCTGTTCTGTTGAAAAGTAGTTTATATATGTAAAAAAAACTTATCAGGGAAATTTGCCTGTATTTTAGATGCTTGAAAGAGTTAAAAGTTACTGTTAAAGGAAAATATTCAGATTAATAATAGCTGTAGTACAGAATAATGCAGAATGGAAATTAGAACTTTAAAAAAATAAACAGAAAAAATAGACCTAAATAACCTTTGAGCTGCACAGAAACCTTAGTTCTGGGAAGATGTATACCAGAAAGCACAGTTAGCATAATGAGCATCATATTTTATGCTGATTCAAAAAAAAAAATCCAACACCTAAAAAAACCCCAAAAATAAAGAAAAGAAAAAAAAAAAAAAAAGGTGAGTTTGGAAGTTATATTGAATAGAAAAAAAAATCCAGTGAGAATGAGACATTGTGTTCCTGAAATAGCTTCATGAAGAATAGGATACTTTCTGAATAGGATACTTTCTTCTGGTTTTCTCCGTACCTGAGACTGTTGGTAATTTTAGGACAAATTGGATCACTAACTGGTGTTGTGGTAGGCCTGATAGCCCAAAAGAGGCTTATTCATGTCCTGGCTTGCCCAGGCATGTCTTTCCTTCTGTTTTGGGGAGAAGCAACCATGGGAAAGAGGACAAAGAACCTGGAACCACTAAGTCTAAGGCCTCTGGCTTGCCCAGACTTGTATACATCCTGTGGTAAACAAGGTACACACACTTAGCTTGTGCCTGCCTTGTGAAAGGCCTAGGCTTTTCCCAAATTTGGGTAAAGCAAGCCTATGGCTTCACCTAATATGGTAGTTTGGCTAACTGCCATTCTGATTTGCTATTCTGTGTCCAAAGGCCCTTTAGTCTTGGGCTGTATTGATCATAGAATCATAGAAGCAACCAGGTTGGAAGAGACCTGCAAGATCATCCAGTCCAACCTATCACCCAACTGCCCTGTTCAGTCAACTAGATCATGGCACAAAGTGCCTCATCCAGTCTTTCCTTGAACAAGGAGGCCTCAAGTCATTTACTCAGAAGCATGAGATTAAGATACTGGGATAAACAATACTTAATAAAGTATTCAATAGGTGCATGAGAGAAGCTCTGCATCTTCAGTATCTCTATAACCAGCCACATGGAAAGGCTAAGAATTAAACTTGAAAGAATTTGCAGCTTAACAAGACAACTGTCAAGGACTAAATGAGTTAGTCTTACTGAAGGATATTTTTACAATACAGAGGTAAGCATTTTTGGTGACAATTATGCTGGGTATCCAGGTAACTCAGGGTGCTCTGCTGTTGTATTCATGCCTGCTGTTACTTACTGCTATTGCCTACTGCCTCAGTGCATCCTGAATTGCCTGGAAACTCCTCTGCCTCAGGTTTACCAGGAAGAGGCTCTAAATGTCTCCACACAATCAGCCTGCATAGCCAGCGTGGTTGATTCTGTGTAATCATTCTTTATTCCATAGGGAGCCTAAACCAGTACATTTTGAATAGGCCAGAGATGACAAACATGTCAAGAATCCTCTAAAGGCAAGAGAAGCAAAGAATGGTAACTGACCTTTCACCTAAGAGAGCCACAGTTGAAAGAGGGCTGAAAATTTAGGTAGCAACATGTTGCCTATTAGCATTTCTTCTGGGAATAATATTTTGGCATTTATATTAGTAGCACTTTCCAATAAAGAGCCTCTTAGTAGTTTTGTGGTGCTGCTAGTCAGTGTAACTCAAGATAGCAGTTCCTATTATAGTGGCTAAGTATTCACCACTCTCATTTACTGGTGCTCCTCCATACAGCTGTTTTGCTGTTGTGGTTTGATTTGGGGGCTTTGGGGTTTTTGGTTTGGGTTTTTTGTTTGTTTACAAGCTGAAAGCATGGGATCTGTTTCAGAGCTTATTGAATGAGTGCAAGGCTAGAAATTCCTTCCTCTAAGCCACATCTCCAAGTCTCCCATTCAAAAGTACTCTTGACAGTTATACTCAGGGATGGGATACAAGAGATGATCTTTGACAACTGCAACATTTTCTTTCTCTAGGACAAAACATTCTTTTTGTCCACAAGGTTTCTTATTTTGATACGGTTTCAGCTCTACATCAGTAAGGGAACTACTAAATGGTTTATGACAGGATTGCTGCTGTAGACTTGATACGTGCTATGATTTGTGTCACTGATTTTGAGCCTCAGACACAAAGCTGAATTCTTTATCAAGAATGCTTGTAAATATAACATTGCCCTGAAGACATATGGCTGATAAATAATTCAGAGTTATTTATCTTCCCTGCTGTTTTCTTATACACCTACCACTCTTTTAGTGTTTAGCTGGCTTGGAAACTCTATTCTTTATGGCACTTCTAGAACAAAAATGTTTACTGACTGGCAGTAGAAAATTTCCAGTGCAATACTATGAAAATAAACTGCTCACCCACCACTCTCCATCTGCCTTTCTCTCTTGTCTGCTACCAGCCCAGAGAAGCCTTAGTTTGCTTTTTGAGTCCCTAAAAATGTGTCTCTTCAATTAATGATTAAAAAATCATAACATTATGATTTCATTCATTACTCCTTTTCTATCCCTCTCCCCCATCATCTTGTTTTCCTTCCATTTAGGATTCTCCTCAAGAATGTAAAGTGTTTAATGATGCTGCTGTCTTCCATTTAGGGAGAAACTTCCAGAGGATCCATGCTGGTTTATTTGCCATAGGATTCTCTTATGTTGCTCTAACAGCTTTAATGTCCTTTATGGTTTATACATATTGCAAAAAATGTGTGATCTCTGGGACTGATTATCTTTAATCTGAGCCTGAGTCTTTTCACTGTTGATTCAAGATTTTGCAAACCAAATCAAATCATAAATTGACAGGAAATAGAATATTGCATTACTGTACAGACCTTGACGTTTCCTACATATGCTAGTTTGAAGCTAGCTGGAATATTTTGGTGAGAAGAATTAGATGATAGGCTGTGAAAAGGAAACAATGCTGATGTCTGTTGCACTCATAGGCTTGCTGAGATGTGTAAGAACAAGAACAAAAACAGATAACAGAGTTGCTCTCTGACTCTTTCTACCTGCACTTCTCTCTCTAACCTGCTGTCTGTGTAACTAATCCTTCTGCTTCCTAACCTCCCTGGCTGATTCTCCAAACTCACCTTGCACATAAGGCAAAGTCTGAGATAAGGTAAAGGGGTGGAAAGTGGAAATGTGGTTGGGAGCCCCTCCAGGGGACTCTAGTTTCTGAGAGGGCTGATGTGTTTCTGTATTACATTTTTAGCCTGTATATTTCTGTCTATAGCTGTATATATTGTAAATCTCTGCTTGTATATTGTGCTAAGCTGTAAATATAAAGCTTCATTCTTAATTTCCAGCTCAGCTGAGCCTAGTCTGGGTGATTTTCTTAAGTGAGGGGGGGGGGAGGTAACACCCAACCCACCACACCACATCAGGCAAGACTGTAATCCTCACCGCTGGTAAATAATTACAATTTTAGGAAAATGGTTTGAAGTATTTTGAGGGCAAAAGATGATTTTTGACTTAAAGGCTAAAGCATACAAAAGTGAAAGGTACAAACAGTCAGTTTACCTATACAAGAAAAAAGAGACACATCTGCTGCCCTGCAGTTTCTCTTGTAGAACAGTATTGTAGAAAGAGCAGTGATTGTCATCACTCTTGCACTGATGCAAATGTAAAACTGGACCAAAATACTTTCTTTTCCCTTTGTCTATGATAAGAATATCAAATGCAGTCAATTAGGCATCAGTTCAAAACCCACAAATGTACTTTTAATAGCCAACTATTTAAAACCTGTAGTGGATTTTCCTCTTTGAGATAATTTAGCAGCTGTGCAGTTCTTCTAGAATTCAGCTTGTATAGAGGAATGTCCGGGGGAAAGGGATTTGCTTTCTTTCCTCCCTTATCAGGTTGGGGGGGGAGGGAGGAAATTTTACCTTAAAAAAACATGCATGGGGTTATTTTATTTTTTTTTTCTTAGCAATCTTTTAGCTAAGAAAAATAGAATCATAGAATCATAGAATGGTTTAGGTTGGAAGGGACCTCAAGGATCAGCCAGCTCCAACCCCCCGCCATAGGCAGGGACACCTCCCACTAGAGCATATACAAAGCTGTGTAAGTTTCATATGTTGGAGATAGGTCTGGTTTTCTTCCTATCCCAGAATGCTTTCCTAGAAATGGAAGCTGTTGGTCTTACAGGTAAAGTGTTGCATTTTAGTGAATAAAGGCAGTTTTACAATATGCCTCTAGTATGGGAGAGTGGCATGTTTATTTTGGACATGACACCCTAGATAAAGCTTCTAAAAGCTAGGTGCCATATTATAGAACCATAGAATGGTTTAGGTTGGAAGGGACATCAAGGATCATCCAGCTCCAACCTCCTGCCATAGGCAGGGACACCTCCCACTAGAACAGGCAGCTCAAGGCCTCATTCCACCTGGCCTTCAACACCTCCAGGGAGGTTGTGGAGCACAACCTCCCTGGGCAACCTGTGCCAGTGTCTCACCACCCTTACTGCAAAGAACCTTTTCCTAACATCCAGTTTGAATCTCCCCTCTGCCAGTTTAAACCCATTGCCCCTCGTCCTGTCATTACAAGACCTTGTCAATAGTCCCTCCCCAGCCTTCCTATAGGCCCCCTTCAGATACTGGAAGGCCACTATAAGGTCTCCTCGAAGCCTTCTCTTCTGCAGGCTGCAGAGCCCCAACTCTTGTAGCCTGTCCTGGAGATTTATCTTTAAGAACAAATCTGTAGAGATACTGGATAGTTCTTTCAGACAGCTACTTAGATCAGGCTCAAGTCATCACTCTTTCTTCCCTACACTGTCCCATTCCTATTAATTACACTGTTAATCTCACTATTTTCTGCCCAGCTACAGGATAACAGGATGGGGAAGTAAATATAGCATCACATTACTGTATGCTCCTCTGCATTATCTGCATGTCCTGCTCCCTCCTCAGTTTTCCCTGCTAAAGAAAGGGTCTTTGCTGGTAGGTCACAGCCACCTCTGAACTTAAAAAGGATTTAAAAAATCATCTTATTCGGCATCCCCACATAAAGATCTTTTGCAGCAAGAGTGGTACAGTCACATGCCAGAGACAAGCAGGAAGATCTGATTTCTGTAGCTTTCTTGTTTAGGATACATGCACAAGATAGAATAGAATATAATCAACCAGGCTGGAAGAGACCTCCAAGATCATCCAGTCCAACCTGTCACCCAGCCAGAAAGATTTTGTGGACTCAGAATCAAGTACACACCCAGGAACCACCAAGAGCCCACAGAAGTCTAGGCAAAAGTTGTAAGTGCAGTTTACCTGGGCAGCAGCCTATCATATAGTGTCATTTGAAAGAACAATGTTTGCAAGACCCTGATTGTTTTTGTGTTCTTGTTACTGTCACATCTAAAATCCAGTGCTGTAATTAATGTCAGAGAAAATCGAGAGAAGAAAGCTGCTTAATGGAGTGCTAGTGCAGTTTATGCTGATTTGCTTGTTTTGTTCAAGGCATTTTGGAGCCAGTTATATTTTCACTGACTTCTGTAGAGCCACATAAGCTATTTCCAAATGAGTACTAACATCTGAATCTTCTGGCATCATTACTTTATTAAATATATAACTTTGAATCCTGCTGACTCTTAAAATTTTCAGGCCAATGAACAAAAGGATGCTATTCCATCACAGAATAGAGAGAATAGATACTAACTGAAATAAAAGGATCTTAAAAGCTTTAAAAATGTGACATGATTACTACATAAAAATGGGAGCAAAAAAGAGTGACTGTTCAGTTGCCTCCTCCTGGAGGTACGGATCCTCTAATCTAATGGTGTCCAAGGAAACAATGTTTTAAAACAGATTCCTGGCTGAAAACAAGGATGTTATGTTTCAAAAATTATCATAGAATCATAGAATCAACCAGGTTGGAAGAGACCTCCAAGATCATCCAGTGCAACCTAGCACCCAGCCCTAGCCAGTCATCTACACCATGGCACTAAGTGCCTCATCCAGTCTTCTCTTGAACATCTCCAGAGACGGCAACTCCACCACCTCCCTGGGCAGCCCATTCCAATGCCAATCACTCTCTCTGGGAAGAACTTCCTCCTAACATCCAGCCTAGACTTCCCCTGGCACAACTTGAGACTGTGTCCCCTTGTTCTATTGCTGGTTGCCTGGGAGAAGAGACCAACCCCACCTGGCTACAACCACCCTTCAGGCAGTTGTAGACAGCAATGAGGTCCCCCTGAGCCTCCTCTTCTTCGGGCTAAACAACCCCAGCTCCCTCAGCTGAGCTGGAAATTAAGGAATGAAGATATATTTACAGCTTAGCACAATATACAGGCATATATACACAAATATATACAGTTATATACAAATTAAAGGTATCACAGAAACACAATACCCCTCCTAGAAACAATCAAGGTCCCCAAGGAGGGCTCCTGACCCAAACCCTCTTCCCCCTCCCTCTTTCCTTCCCTTCAGAAATAACCAGATCGGCCCACATATACCTCACATGATAAATCTGGAGATCAGAGGTGAGATGTCAAAAAGAGATGACAAGAAGGTTAGAGGAAAAAGAGCTTAAGTGGATTAGAGAGTTAAAGGCAGAGTCAGCCACAGAGACCAGACCACCAGAAAGAAGGCACAGCCAGAAGAGCTACCTGAGCAGTGTGTGAGAAGTGTCTTACCTATATCTTGACTAGTTGTGTTTCTCAGCAGAAAAATGAGTGATAGAGGGTACATGAAGGTTTTTTCTTCTCACAGCTAAGGATTTCATTTCTCTTAGTAAAATATTTCTGTTAGTCTCAAACCAGCACAGTATTTTAAATGGACAGAGGAGAGCCAAACAAAGAGACTGGAAACCAAAGTAATGCTCCAATTTAAGGGAAAAAAAAAAGAAAGAAAGATGTTTGAAAATTTAGCTTATATAGACATATAAAAAAATGCCAATTCTCAGTTTAATTCCCAAAGAAAACTTCTCTAGCCCTTTTAGGTCTGTCTGTCTTTTGTTTATAAATGTGTTTGCAGTTTCAGGTGGAAATTGTTTAATTACACTGTTGGGAGGAGGAACTTTAATCTTGGAAGTTTCATCACTTGTCATTTAGTTTCTGTGAAAGGCTTTTGTCAGAAGATCTTTGAGTAAAAGAGAACCTCACAAAGCCTTTTTTGTAGCTTCAGAAGTTCAAAGCTGTTTTGTAATGCATTGACTTTATCAGTGCTGTGCTAACATTACACTGTAGAGTAGGTATTTCCAGTTGTCTGGTTTAAGCAGTTACAATTCTACTCTCAGTCTCATGTGAAATAACTGTAACTCCCTTCCTTCCAATATGATTTTAAACTTCCAGTTCAGGAAGAATATGAATTGGTTATGAGTTTTTCAGCTGACTTACATTCTGTTGGAGTTATATATTTCAGAGGTGATCTAAATTTCTCATACCTATGCTAAGAAAATCTGTGTAAAATTCAGTAACTGCCTACAGTCTTCTACAGAGGTAGGTGGTGTATGAATGGCCTGTTGCAGAAGGCAAAGGGAACCCAGGTAGAAGTGAGTCATCCTGCAGAATAAACTCAGCTTTTAATCTGCACTCGATCATTTCCAGTGTCTTCCAGCTTGTTTTGCACCTTGGACCTGAGTAAGGCATTTGACTCTGTCCCACATGACATCTTGGTCACCAAACTGGAAAAACACAGACTGGATGGGTGGAGCACTGCTGGATAGGGAATTGGCTGGGTGAGGCCATGCAGAGAGTGGTGATCAAGGGCACAATGTCCACCTGGAGACCAGTGCCAAGTGGCATCCCTCAGAGGTCAGTGCTGGCACCAGTGCTGTTTGACATCTTTGTCAGTGACATGGACAGAGCAATCAGTGCACCCTCAGCAAGTGTGCAGATGACACCAAGCTGTGTGACACAGGCAACTTGCTAGAGGGAAGGGATGCATCCAGAGGGACCTGGACAGGCTGGAGGGGTGTGCCCAGGCCAACCTCATGACATTCAACAAGGCCAAGTGTCAGGTATTGAATGTGGGTCAGGCAATCCCAAGGACAAATATAGGCTGGATGGTGAATGGCTGAGAGTAGCCCTGAGGAAAAGGACCTGGAGGTCTGGGGTAATGAAAAGCTCAACATGAGCCTGCAGTGTGCACATGCAGCCCAGACAGCAACTGTGTCCTGGGCTGCAGCAAGAGCAGTGTGGCCAGCAGGGCAAGGAAGGGGATTCTCCCCCTTTAGTCTGCTCTCATCAGACCCCACCTGGAGTCCTGTGTGCAGTTCTGGACCCCCAACACAAGAAGGACATGGAACTGGTGGAGCGAATTCAGAGGAGGGCCACAAACATGTTCAGAGGGCTGCAGCAGCTCTGCTATGAGGACAGGCTGAGAGAGTTGGGGCTCTGCAGCCAGGAGAAGGAAGGCTTCGAGGAGACCTTAGAGTGCCCTTCCAGTATCTGAAAGGGACCTACAGGAAGGCTGGGAAAGGACTATTGACAAGGTCTTGTAATGACAGGACAAGGGGTAATGAGTTTAAACTGGCAAAAGGGAGATCCAAAGTAGATGTTAGGAAAGTGAGAGTGGTGAGACACTGGCACAGGTTGCGCAGGGAGGCTGTGGCTGCTTCCTCCTTGGAGGTATTGAAGGCCAGGTTGGATGAGGCCTTGAGCGACCTGTTCTAGTGGGAGGTGTCCCTGCCTATGGCAGGAGGTTGGAGCTGGATGATCCTTGATGTCCCTTCCAATCTAAGCAGTTCTATGATTCTATGATTGCCTGCCTTCATGACTACACCTTCTTGTTCTACGGTCGAGTACGTTATCCTCAAAAGCAGCTACCAGAATGACGAGCATCATAACCATGCAGTGACACTACTGGACCACTCCATTCAATGAGCTGAATTCTTAGTCTCAAGTCTTTGATTTCAGTACATTTTCTCCAAAAATTAACATAATCCATTGTACATTTACACCTATAATCATCTTCATTTTCCTCTGATATTGTGTTTCCTTTGTTCAGACCTTCTAAATGAACTTCAAAGGACTAACAGTAGAAATCAGTATTTCTCGGTAGCTATTAAGTAATTTAATTGCAAAATAATTGTATTCTTACAATGCTTTCCACCCTAGTTCTTCAATCACTATGAGTCTTTTGAAGTCTAATATTGACATTATAATTTATAAATAAACTAGCTACACTGTTGTCAAGTAGGCATAGTAGGTGGTAGAGGTCAAACGTTTTTTAGCTGGCAGATTTTTAATCTAAAATGTAAATGTAAAGTAGTAGAGGTCAAGATTTTATAAATTATTTTGTGCCTCTACCTCAAGATATCCCATAATATGTAATGCAGACTTTATGGGTGTGCTAGTTTGAGCCTAGCTAGAATGTTTTGGTGAGAAGAACTAGATCATAGGCTGTGAAATGAAAACAATGATGATGTCTACTTCCCTCGTAGTCTCACTGAGATGTATTAGAGTAAAAAGCAAATCAGAGATAAGGTCACTTCGCTCTTGGCTTTGCTCTGGTCGGCTCTTTGCCTGCTGGGGAGCTCAGGCTGCTGGCTGAACTCCATCTTACTCTCTAACCTTACCCTCCATTTGCTTTGGCTGATTCACCTTGTTTCTTAACCCCCCTGGCCGAACCTCCATTCTTCCTTAGGACTGGGGTAAGGTTGAGAGGGGTAGGGGGAAGGTGAGGGGGTGGTTGAGAGCCCCTCCTGGGTACTCAGGTTTCTGGGAGGGGAGTTGTGTGTCTGTATTACCTTTTACCTTGTCTATTTCTGTCTATAACTGTATATACTGTAACTATCTGCTTGTACATTGTGCCAGCTGTAAATATAAGCTTCATTCATATTTCCAGAGCCGGCTGAGTCTAGTCTGGGTGATTTCTAAAGTGTCGGGGGTGGGGGACACCCAAAGCACCACAATGGGTCTGACCCTGGTTGAAAAATGGATGTGATCAAACCAGCACATCAACACAAAAAGCTGGGATAACCACTCAATTATCATTCATTTGCAATGCACAGTCCTCAGTATAATGTTATGATTAGCAATCATCGCTACATCAAGCTATGCCACATTGTGATAGTTTGAGCCTAGCTGGAATGTTTTGGTGAGAAGAATTAGATTACAGGCTGTGAAAAGGAAACAATAGTGACATCTACTTCACTCATAGGCTTGCTGAGATGCAGAAGAATAAGAACACAAGCATAGATAAGGGAGTAGCTGTCTGGGCTTTGGGCTGAACTTCTCTCTCTCTAACCTAACGTGCCGTCTTTATTACTAATCTACCTGCTTCCTAACCTCCCTGAATGTAAGGCAAGATCTGGAGTAAGGTAGAGGAGTGGAAGGGCAGTTGGGAGCCCCTCCTGGGGACTCAGGTTTCTGGGAGGGCTGTTGTGTTTCTGTATTACCTTTTAACTTGTATATTTCTGTATGTAACTGTATATCCCTTCAGGTAGTTGTAGACAGCAATGAGCTCATCCCATCACATTTGGTGTCTGTTTCTCTGCAAAAGAAAGCCTGCAAAAACCTCATTTATGTGCCATGCACAGTTCATACAGTATTTTGCTACCCGTCTTTCACAGACTTAGAGAGAAAAAGCAATCTGGATTTCTTTGTAACTAAGAAGTTCCATGTTTGGCTTCTCTTCCCTTTGTAGTTGCATTAACATGTAATTGCTCATTACACTTCAGTAATCACTTTTGTGGAACCGCTTTACGAACAGTTTTCGCCAACCTTTTAATGAGCCATTCACTGTGAGAGGCACGGCTGGTACACAGTACGCCTTCAATTGTAGCAACTGAATATTCCTCTGCATTCTCCCAGCCTTCCCTGGAAACAGGATACTTGGTTCCTGCACTTGCATAATTGCATGGGTTTGATCATTTATTCCTATTGTGAAAAGCCTGGAGAAGAGGAAGCTCAGGGCAGACCTCATTGCTGCCTACAACTACCTGAAGGGAGGTTGGAGCCAGGTGGGGTTGGGCTCTTCTGCCAGACAACCAGCAACAGAACAAGGGGACACAGTCTCAAGTTGTGCCAGGGGAAGTCTAGGCTGGATGGCAGGAGAAAGTTTTTGCCAGAGAGAGTGATTGGCATTGGAATGGGCTGCCCAGGGAGGTGGTGGAGTTGCCATCCCTGGAGGTGTTGAAGAAAAGCCTGGCTGAGGCACTTAGTGCCATGGTCTAGATGACTGGATAGGTCTGGGTGCTAGGTTGGACTGGATGATCTTGGAGGTCTCTTCCAACCTGGTTGATTCTGTGATTATTATTTGCTAGATTTTCACCTTCCTGTGTTTCCTTAGCTACATCATGTTTTGGGGGAGAAAGATCTCACCTACCTCCAAAGCTTTCTTGCTTCTAAAATTAAATCATTAACAAGCTCATCCAAATCTCTAACAGAAGCTAGAGAGGCAGCAGCAATTTCACCTGAGACTTGTTCAGTGCATTACCATCCATTCCTTTGTCCTGTGACTGTGCAAATCCTGGCCTGCTTCTATGAATCCTTTTGAAGTGGCAGATGAGTTTTATATTGGGCTTGCTGTGGTGACACCCTGCAGCATTGTTGATTCTGCCTTCTTAGTCAGTTCTTCTTGCTAGCCTTTGTAAATTCAGGAGAGTTACCATCCTGGAGAAAGTCTAAGCCACTTTGAAGTCCAGTACTGAAGGCACAGATTGGGCTATTTTCACCATTCTACTGTAAATTCTTTGCTTCCATTTAAATTGGTTTATATATTTCAGTTCATGCTAGTTTAACCAAAGTGCCTAGAAAGTTGCTGCACAGTCACACTGTGAGGATGGGTATTGCCTAAATCTTTTTTACTTGTTTTGTTGCCTCAGTGCATTTCTTTGGACTTCTCAGTGTTATTTCAGTATTTATGAGCAGCCTACGAGCTAAAAGCTACCTAACAATTTGCAGAACAGTCTCTCAGGAGGCAGAAATAAAATGCTAATTAGGGTATGTTGTAGCTCTTAGAGGGCTGTGAGTAAAAGGGCTGAAAGGCACAAGAACTAAAGCACTGAGAAGTATATGGAGGAAGAATGAATTGCCTGTATGTGAGCCCTGAAGGTCACAAGCTTGCAGTGATCATGCTGCAGTCTGGCTGTGCAGAAAACCAGGGGTTGCTCATGTGGTGTACAGATAGAAACCGAGCAGAACTTGCACGCTTCAGTGCTTCAGAAAATGTGTGTGGAGGTTTTCAGGAAAATGATGGTCTGAATGAACATGAACAAGCCCTGAGCTGTTGCATTAAAAAAAATACATGTACTCCACACCCTAAATATAAGAAAAGCACAGAGCTTTCCTTCTTCATAAGCATTTACATGTGCTTACTGGTGGACACTCCCAGGTGAGCAGCAACAGAACAAGGAGACACAGTCTTGAGTTGTGCCAGGGGAAGTATAGGCTGGATGTTAGGAGGAAGTTGTTGGCAGAGAGAGTGATTGGCATTGGAATGGGCTGCCCAGGGAGGTGGTGGAGTCACCATCCCTGGAGGTGTTCAAGAAAAGAGTGGATGGGGCACTTGGTGCCATGGTCTGGTTGATTGGCTAGGGCTGGGTGCTAGGTTGGACTGGATGATCTTGGAGGTCTCTTCCAACCTGCTTGATTCTATGATTCTATATACACGTTACTGGTTTTCCATTTTCTACCTGCTTGGGTTCCTTTTGTGTCCAGAGCTGACAGGAAATTGGAGGTGCAGTCTTATCAGCTACTTCACTTCTAATAATGTATTACAGAGATGTTAGTCAATAATTTCAAAGAGTTAGGACCAGGGAGGAAGTATTAAAAAATAAGAAATATCACTTCATATAAATATATTACTCTTATTCCTGACAAGCCTGCTGCCCTGCTCCTCAAGACCTTCCACAATCTGTGAAGTATTAATGCCAGTCACTGACCTGGCTATTCTGGGCAATGCAACCTCCACTTGCCAGAGCATCCCTTTTAAGCAATTTGTTGTCCATCTTGCACCTTATTCAATAGTGCTTATGACAGGGCTGAGCAATCAGGCACAGAATGAAATGACTTTCTCCTGTTGCAGTCCTTCAGTACTAAATGCTCTTAAACCCTATAAATGCAAGAACGTTATTTTTTCCTTACCTGTTCCATGTCTGCCATGCTATTGTGGTGGTTTGGGTGTTACCTTCCCCCCCCCCCATCCCTACACTTTAGAAATCACCCAGACTGGACTCAGCCAGCTCTGGAAATTGAATGAAGCTTATATTTACAGCTTAGCACAATATTCAAGCAGATATTTACAGTATACACAGCTATAGACAGAAATAGACAAGGTAAAAGGTAAAGGTACAGAAGGTACAGAAACACAACAGCCCTCCCAGAAACCTGAGTCCCCAGGAGGGGCTCCCAAAAACCCTTCCACCTTCTCCCACCCCTCTCTACCTTACCCCAGACGTTGCTTTGTGCCCAAGGAAGAATGGAGGGTCAGCCATGGGGGTTAGGAAACAGGTGGAATAATCAAGGTAGGTTAGAGAGAGAAGAACGCAGCCCACAGCCCACACAGAGAGTGACTACCTTATCTGTGTTTGGATTCTTGCTCTTATACCTCTCAGCAAGCCTGTGAGTGCAGTAGACATCACCATTGTTCCCTTTTCACAGCCTGTAATCTAGTTCTTCTCACCAAGATATTCTAGCTACCTTCAAACTAGCACACCTGCCCCTTCCCCCCCAGTTTGTAAAATCACCCAGACTGGACTCAGCAGCTCTGGAGATTGAGTGAAGCTTTATATTTACAGCTTAGCACAATAGACAGGCAGAGATTTACAATAGATACAGAAATATACAAGTCTAAAAGTAATACAGAAACACAACAGCCCTCCCAGAAACCTGACTCCCCAGGAGGGGCTCTCAACAACCCTTCCACCTTCCTCCCACCTCCCTGTAAATAATAAGCTTCATTCAAATTTCCAGAGCCAGCTGAGTCTAGTCTGGGTGATTTCCAAAGTGTGGGGGGATAGGGAACACCCAAACCACCACACATAGAAACCCCTAGGTTTCTTCTATCATTTAGAATAAAATGGAAATAGGTTGTCCAAGACTATAATTTTCACTATGTGATCTCATACCTTTCTCATCAGTTTCTCTGTTTTAAGCATTGGAAATTCTACATAGAAAAATTCACTGCTTCATGCACAGCTCAGTTTAATCAAAAATCCAATTTTCTATCAAAACCAGTTTGATGAGAGGGGTGTGGGATGGATATTGGCCAGTGTTTCGACAGCCAGAGATAGATTTTATATCACCAGAAAAAAGTTTCTAGCCAGCACTTTCAGAATACAGAGCTATCTATTGAACAGGATAAGCCTTCTCAGTTGCATTTCTTCATAGCAGCTGAGGCTGATAGCTTTGAAAAGTATTACAGTGCAGAGCTCTCCTCTGATAACTGTATTGTAAGGGAATAACATTTATAGCTACTATGGAACTGTTTCAACGTTTCAGAAATACTGAATTGCATATGCCATTGCACACAGCTGATACAAAGCTATTTCAGGGATTCATCAGCATGATTTAGTGATGTGTAGCCTCAGAGAGAGGAAAGAGAAAAAGAAAAGGGAAGGCCATGGTGTTTAAATTACTTACAGGTTCAGTTACAGAGTTAACTGTTTGACAGTGCAAAAGAGCATAGTGAAAATAAACTGAATCTACCCTTGAACACACAGGAAAAGGACTCATTTCTGGAGCCATGAGTTTTAAGCACTGCTATGAGTTTTAAGCACTGCTAAACTATAGCAGAGAATGGGAATTGGGAAAAGAAGAAAAGACTCACAAGTTGAAGTAAAAATGGATTTAAGGAAATATTAATATCAGTACAAGATACAGAAAGTTATACTCAGCCCTGCAGGAGTGCAGCAGTCACAATGTCCAGGAGGGCAATCCTCAAGAGCAGGAAGGGGGAGAAAAGCAGGCTGAGAAGTAGGCCAAGCAGCAGACTCTATGAGAAAGCTCTCTTCTTAGCAAACTTCCTCCTTTATACCATATCATGCTCATGGTATGGGATACACATGTGAACCAACTCAGAACTGCTAGTGGCATGCAGCTCATGGCCAGCTGTGTGATTCTGTCCCAGCAAAATGGGAACAGCTTCCTATTCTACTTTTCCCTCCCTTAATAGTCTCTTAATCCTCAGTCTCCCTTATTATATGATTCAAAAATAGTTAAATTCATTTGAATTCTTCTATTTTCTTTCTAGTCCATTTCACATTCATTCACATTCATATTCTTCACTGAGAGAGTCATTGGCTACTGGAATGGGCTGCCCAGGGAGGTGGTGGAGTCGCCGTCCCTGGAGCTGTTCAAGGCAGGATTGGATGTGGCACTTGGTGCCATGGTCTAGCCTTGAGCTCTGTGGTAACAGGTTGGACTGGATGATCTATGAGTTCTCTTCCAACCTTGGTGATACTGTGACACTGTGATACTGTGATATGCAACTCTTTCAGCAAGTCCTGCACTGCCTCTTTCTTTCTTGCCTTCAAAGAATTCTCCTCAAGGAAATTTACTAAGCCACATGCTTGGCATTCTCATAACAGTATATAATTTCCAGTGCATTTTAAGTTAATATAGTTGCTCAGACAAATGGCTTTGTTCCAAACACAAGTAAATTTTATTGCTCTTTATTGGCCAAAATCAAAAGCTTTGCAGTTCATTTATAGAATTACTCCCAAAGAATCTCTCTCTCCTGTTGCAACATGACAGATCTTTAAATAACTGAACTCTAATGCACAGTGAAAAACAGTGAGTTAAGGCTGAAGTTAAGGCTAACAAAACCCAATGAAATTAGATTTTAAACTGTGTATCAGACTGGGAAATTGAGTTAGTGGTTTTTAAACAAATGGGTTTTTTTTCTTTACTACTTTCCCTAACTGTCTTGAGAATTTTAACTAGCTGTTAAAAATTCATAGCTTGGTGGTAAAACTCAGAATTACAATGATCGAGGTGGTATTTCTGGCCATGATGTCGAGTTTCTCATAATACCTCATCATTTACTCTATCTGTTGAGGTACTGGAATGTGTCCAGAGAAGGGCAATGAAGCTAGTGAGGGGCCTGGAGCACAGCCCTGTGAGGAGAGGCTGAGGGAGCTGGGGGTGTGCAGCCTGGAGAAGAGGAGACTCAGGGCAGACCTCATTGCTGTCTACAATTACCTGAAGGGAGGCTGTAGCCAGGTGGGGTTGATCTCTTCTGCCAGGCAACCAGCAACAGAACAAGGGGACACAGGCTCAAGTTGTGTCAGGTGAGGTCTTGGCTGGATGTTAGGAGAAAGTTGTTGGCAGAGAGCGTGATTGGCATTGGAATGGGCTGCCCAGGGAGGTGCTGGAGTCGCAGTCCCTGGAGGTGTTGGAGAAAAGCCTGGCTGAGGCACTTAGTGCCATGGTCTGGTTGATTGGACACGGCTGGGTGCTAGGTTGGAGTGGATGATCTTGGAGGTATCTTCCAATCTGATTGATTCTATGACTCTATGACTCTAAATGTTGTCCATCATACTTTTGAGTTGCATAATCTTAATGTTATAGTCCCTTCACTCTAGGGAACAGCCACAACAGAGACCAGGAAAGAGGGAAGCATGCAAAAGTATGAAGAATTCTGCTTTCAGACAAAATACAGTGCTGGCAAGTTAGAAATTGTGGAAAAGCTGTTCTGAAATGTGGAAGCAGAGCCATGAAATTACTAGAAAGCAGAGGAACCCTTGTCCAGCTGTCAGGGGGGTATGTCACACACTGCCCTGCCTGTCTCCATTCATTCCACCAGATTAGGCCTTGTTCACATAGTCACCTCTGAAGTAGCTGGGTCTAACAAGATTGTAAAGGTTCCTATCTCATGTTAGACACCTTTCTAGCAACATTACTAGTTAAACAGTTGCAATTTTTGCTGATCCTGATAGCAAACCCATTAAGGAACACCTGCATTATAGATAAAAGCTTCTGGTCTGATTGTTCCCCTGCACTGGTGGTGTGAGGTGTACTGTGATGGTTTGGGAGTTACCTGCCCTCTCCCACTCTTATGAAATCAGCCAGAATAGACTCATCCAGCTAGAAGTTAAGGAATGAAGATTTATATTCATGACTTAGCACAATATACAAGCAGAGATTTACAACATCTGATTGATTGGAATGGGCTGCCCGGGGAGGTGGTGGAGTCACCGTCCCTGAAGGTGTTAAGAAAAGCCTGGATGAGGCACTTAGTGCCATGGTCTGGTTGACTGGATAGGGCTGGGCGATAGGTTGGACTGGATGATCTTAGGGGTCTCTTTCAACCTGGTTGATTCCATGATTCTATGATTCTATATATACAGTTATATACAGAAATAGACAAGTTAACAGTAATACAGAAACACAACAGTCCTTCCAGAAATCAGAGTCCCCAGGAGGGGCTCCCAACCACCCTTCCACCTTCTTTCCACCCCTCTACCTTGTCCCATAGTTTGCCTTATGTGCAAGGTGAGGTAGGGGGATTGGCAAGGGGAGTTAGAAGCAGAAGGATTACTTACACAAAAGAAGCCCAGGAGAAAAGCACAGGCACTGACTCCACTAGAGGCTCTCACACTCTCTCTCTCACACACCATCTTATCTATATTTGTGTTCTTGTTTTTATACACCTCAGCAAGCCTGTGAGTGCAGCAGATGTCACCACTGTTTCCTTTTCACAGCCTATCATCTAGTTTCTCTCATTAAAATATTCCAGCTAGCCTGAAGCTAGCACAAGTATGCACAAGATGCCATGTTGAGATTTCAATTGCCCTTTACCTCCTTGTTTTCACACAAGCTTGATAATAGAATCATAGAATCATAGAATCATAGAATGGTTTAGGTTGGAAGGGACCTCAAGGATCATCCAGCTCCAACCCCCTGCCATAGACAGGGACAGTTCCCACTAGAGCAGGTTGCTCAAGGCCTCATCCAGCCTGGCCTTAAACACCTCCAGGGAGGAAGCATCCACAACCTCCCTGGACAACCTGTGCCAGTGTCTTACCACCCTCACTGTAAAGAACTTCCTCCTAACATCCAGTCGGAATCTCCCCTCTGCCAGCTTAAACCCATTCCCCCTCGTCCTAACATTACTAGACCGTGTAAATAGTCCCTCCCCAGCTTTCCTGTAGGCTCCCGTCAAATACTGGAAAGCCACTCTAAGGTCTCCTCGAAGCCTTCTCTTCTCCAGGCTGAAGAGCCCCAACTCTCTCAGCCTGTCCTCATAGCAGAGCTGCTGCAGCCCTCTGAGCATCTTCGTGGCTCTCCTCTGGACCCGCTCCAGCAGTTCCATGTCCTTCTTGTGTTGGGGGCTCCAGAACTGCACACAGTACTCCAGGTGGGGTCTGACGAGAGCAGAGTAAAGGGGGAGAATCCCCTCCCTTGCCCTGCTGCCCACACTGCTCTTGATGCAGCCCAGCACTCGGTAAAACAAGAGAACTCAGTGCTACATAACTTGCAACTGGACCAAAGCAGGTACTATTACTATGGCTACCTGAGCAAATTAACTTAGTTTATAGGGCTGTAGGCACACTCAGACTGGTCTCTTGGTCTTGCTCATTGATGCACATAGCACTTAATTGCTTCAGATATTAATCTCCCCACTATAAACCAGACATCTTTATCTCTAATTATGTAAAAACATCACTTTACAGAGGAGCAGCTAATATCTACTGAAAATCCAGTGAAAGTACATTAAGTTTTCAAGAATTAGGTCGTTTATGATATAGCCACACATTTTCCAACAAGGGAACAGAAGAGGAGTCAGTCACTGGATCATAAATTGAGCTGTATTCCAAGGGCAGTTTGATATAAAAGGGTTGTGTTTATAACATATTCATTTAATTCTAATTTATCCTACTAAATGGGCTCACAAAACAGTGAGGGGAACTTTTCTTTCCTCAAAAACCGTGAATTAAATCATTATAGTCTCTTGACCCTGATATGCCATTGAATAGCCTCATTATGGACTTCAGACTCGTGGTTCCATCAACGCTTACAGACTTGCTTCTTAAGCAAATTGGAACAGGAGAGTCTAACTTTCAAGTATGGAAATGCCCATATGAAGTTCTTCACAAAGAGAACTCCACACAGAGTGATTGGAATGGGCTGCCCAGGGAGGTGGTGGAGTCACTGTCCCTGGAGGTGTTCAAGAAAAGTCTGGATGGGGCACTTAGTGCCATGGTCTAGTTGATTGGCTAGGGCTGGGTGCTAGGTTGGACTGGGTGAGCTTGCAGGACTCTTCCAACCTGGTCAATTCTATGACTCTACTGATGCTGGGGAGGGAGAGGAAATCAGTTAAAGGAGTGGTTCCTGAACAACATCAGAAAACGTTTAGCAAACACTGCATCGTAGGACTGGCCATCCAGCCAGTTTTTAGCCCAGCAAAACATAGACTCATTCAAACCATGAGCAATTTCTGCTGCAGGAAACAGTGTCAAAGGCTTTACTAAAGTCCAGGTACAACACATATAGAGCTAAGTGGATTACACATTACTTGGCCCTATGAGGAGAGGCTGAGGGAGCTGGGATTATTTAGCCTGGAGAAGAGGAGGCTCAGGGGAGACCTTATTGCTGTCTACAACTACCTGAGGGGTGGTTGTAGCCAGGAGGAGGTTGCTCTCCTCTCTCAGGTGGCCAGCACCAGAACAAGAGGACACAGCCTCAAGCTGCACCAGGGGAAATTTAGGCTTGAGGTGAGGAGAGAGTTCTTCACTGAGAGAGTCATTGGCTACTGGAATGGGCTGCCCAGGGAGGTGGTGGAGTCGCGTCCCTGGAGCTGTTCAAGGCAGGATTGGACGTGGCACTTGGTGCCATGGTCTAGCCTTGAGCTCTGTGGTGAAGGGTTGGACTTGATGATCTGTGAGGTCTCTTCCAACCTTGCTGATACTGTGATACTGTGATAGATTTTGAAAAGAGTCTCTACATAGTAACTATCATTAGAGCTCTAACTTAAGTATCCTGAGAAGAAGGAATCTTGTCCTTACTCTTGTCCTGCCCTCTGCCTTATAACTTAAATTTTTCCCTCTTGAGGCACTAATGAGCTCCAGCTGTGTCACAGGCATGCTGGCTAAGCCCGGTATTCCTGAGCTCCATCATCATGGCTTGCTGATTCAATGTATCTCTGCGGAGCCACTGGGTCTGCTGAGAACAGGCTGCCCTCGTTTCTAAATTGCCTTCTTATCTCTAATTGAATATGCACCACATGCGTAATGCCTGTAATAATTATTACCTTTTAAATGGATTGCCATTGACAGGAAGTGTACAAAGTGTTCCAGTTCTCTACACAGCTATTTTCTGTGTTTAGTAGGAAAAGCTGAAGGCTGGAAACACGCCAGATGCATTGTTTGACCAGATGTACTGTAAGATCTTATGGAACCCTGTAGAACAGTGTAATGCTGTAAAGAAATCTACAGCTGCTTACTGTATGAATTTAACAAGAAGAATCATAACAGCACAAGGAAATCTTGATTTCTGCAAAGGGAATTATTCTTTCAATCTGAATTTCCTAACAACATCCTTCATTATCTGACTGATGTTCCTGATTACTTAACCATGCTAAAATGTTCATCTGCAGCCTCCACATTAAGCTTCTCTTGAATTTACTTAGAAATGCTGTGTTTCCTCTCTTTTAGCTGTGAGCTACATTGGATCACAGAATGGTTTGGGTTGGAAGGGACCTCAAGGATCATCTGCTTCCACCCCCCTGCCATAGGCAGGGACACCTCCCACTAGAACAGGTCACTCAAGGCCTCATCCAGCCTGGCCTTCAACACCTCCAGGCAGGGAGCAGCCACAACCTCCCCGGGCAACCTGTGCCAGTGTCTCATCACCCTCACTGCAAAGAACCCTTTCCTAACATCTACTTTGAATCTCCCCTCTGCCACTTTAAACCCATTCCCCCTTGTCCTGTCGTTACAAGATGTTGACAATAGTCCCTCCCCAGCCTTCCTGTAGGTCCCCTTCAGATACTGGAAAGCCACTATACGGTCTCTATGAAGCCTTCTCTTCTCCAAGCTGAAGAACCCCAACTCTTGTAGCCTGTTCTCACAGCACAGCTGCTGCAGCTTAATGAGCATCTTCGTGGCTCTCCTCTGGACTGATTCCAACATTTCCATGTCCTTCTTGCATTGGGGGCTCCAGAACTGGACACACAACTTCAGGTGGGATCTGTCAGGATTTGGAATGTGCCAGTAAGGTTAAAATATATTGTTATGAATTCATCAATATGAGCCACACTCTGAATCTACCCCAGGGTCTCTCTTACTCATCACTGCTATAAATGGTTGCTAAGGTCGTGAATTCGGTCATATACATCTGAGTGCTGTTGTGCTTTACTGTTCAAGCATGGTGGATCACATAAGCTAGAAATAAATCTTTGCCAATTGCAGAGCAAGAACTGTAGAGACAGAGCTGAGACACCTGGCTGCTCCAGCCTTCTGATCATCCTAGTGATATATTACATGATAGATAGCAAACATCTTGGAAACACTTTTACAAGCAACCTGATATCAGGAGATTTTATAACTATGATCTATCAGTATATATAACTGATATATCAGTAATTAGCTGCATACTTTATGATTTGTATCAGTAATTTGCTGCTATCTTGTCCATAACACTCAGATACACATGCAGAAATGTAGTGAGAATACTCAGTTCTCTACTTCACTCTTTAATCCCCGTTTTACCTCTGGTTTTGCACACCTGCTTTAATGATTCCTTAACTGAGAATATGCAGATTTACCCTGGCCTCATTAGTTTCCATCAAGCATGTATCACTTTGTGAATTGGAACAGAATAGAATAGAATAGAATAGAATAGAATAGAATAGAATAGAATAGAATAGAATAGAATCAACCAGGTTGGAAGAGACCTCCAAGATCATCCAGTCCAACCTAGCACCCAGCCCTATCCAGTCAACCAGACCATGGCACTAAGAGCCCCATCCCGTGTTTTCTTGAACACCCCCAGGGATGGTGACTCCACCACCTCCCTGGGCAGCCCATTCCAATGTCAATCACTCTCTCTGGGAAGAACTTTCTCCTAACATCCAGCCTAGACCTCCCCTGGCACTGCTTGAGACTGTGTCCCCTTGTTCTGTTGCTGGTTGCCTGGCAGAAGAGACCAACCCCCACCTGGCTACAACCTCCCTTCAGGTAGTTGTAGACAGTAATGAGGTCTGCCCTGAGCCTCCTCTTCTGCAGGCTGCACACCCCCAGCTCCCTCAGCCTCTCCTCATAGGGTTTGTGTTCCAGGCCCTTCACCAGCCTTGTTGCCCTTCTCTGGTCATCAGCATTCTGTGTGGAACACCATATTCTATCATCTTATGCACTCCCCCACGTAAGAATAGAAGTAGGACCTATGAAAAAGAGAACTTCTGAAAAACAAAAGAAAACAACTTTCCTTCATTTTGCTCAAGCACAGGAACTGGAAAATACATATACTAAAATGTAATCCATATCCTGAAGAAATCCAGACTTGTAGTGAAAGTAGCATTTCTACAGAGAAAAAAATGATGGTAGGCTAAGAAGCATAATGCCATATTCAAACCAGTTTCCTAATGGCTTCATTAAAGTTTTTACAACCTGTTAAACATTAAACATTTTCTTTAAACATTACTAAAGTTCTTTGGTTGTTAAGGTTACAGCACAGTGGCAGACACCAGGAGTTAGATAACATACTAATTGGAATTGGAAGCTATAGGCCAAAATCTCATCGACATATGGAGAAACGAGTAAGGAAATTCCAAACTGAGAGACAGGATGTACTGAATCACAAGACACTCTCATGTCCTCATCTTTGCAGTGGAGTCAAAACTCTAGGGACCATGCAAACCACTGCAGAATTAAGAACTGGTTTATAGAAGTATGCAGATGACACAGAACCACAAAATGCACTGAGTTGGAAGGGACCGCTAGAGGTCATTTACTCCAATCCCCTTGCAGTAAGCAGGGACATACCCATGCAGATCAGGTTGCTTAGAGCCCCATCAAGCCTGACCTTGAATGTCTCCAGGGATGGAGCCTCCACCACCTCCCTACAGAATGGAGTGGATTGTNCGCAGCCTGAGGCTGTGTCCTCTCGTTCTGGTGCTGGCCACCTGAGAGAAGAGAGCAACCTCCCCCTGGCCACAACCACCCCTCAGGTAGTTGTAGACAGCAATGAGGTCTCCCCTGAGCCTCCTCTTCTCCAGGCTAAACAATCCCAGCTCCCTCAGCCTTTCCTCGTAGGGCTGTGCTCGAGGCCTCTCACCAGCCTCGTTGCCCTTCTCTGGACACGCTCAAGCATCAAGTTATTGTGTCTCTCTCACAAGAGGTTTGAAGATTATCCTCTGAAATGCTCCTCCATACTTGTGTTTTTTAAAGGTAGCCAACAGAAATTAATCTCTCAAATGAAATTGGAGAAAAAACACAGAATTCTGTTTGGAGAAAGAAATAGAGAGACAGACATTACAAAGCAATTACCGCATCCCTGGCAAACCCCCTTGAATTTTCCCCCATCCCAAAAACTAATACTCCCCAGTGCTCCAATCTTCCCCCACCCCCAATGCCTCTGCCATCCAAAGAGGCCTAAACAAGCCTCTGGAAGCCTACTGCTTACATGTTCTTCCTGATAAAGTGTCTCCTGCCACACACACAGGGCAGGAAGAGGAGGAAAGGAGAGAGAACTGACCTTGTTGTGAGTTTATAAGGAGATAGCAGAATTATGGGATTGAATAATGATCTTCTAGCCACCAGAAGATTTTTAACCCTATAGTCTCAACCTGAGACAATACTGTGAATATCTGGTGCTTATAGCTGGTCTTTAAGTCTGCACCCATGGAAATCTCCACCCTTATATATCATCTGTGTACAGTGGCTTTATGAAGAGAACTTCTTCTATGAATGTCAGCTGCCAAATCAAATACCTTCCTAATTATTGCCACTCTCCTCATCATTGCAGCTGTGGAATATGTAGAGAGGACAAGCAAACCAAACTCACTGTAATCCTTGGCTATGAATACATCCCAGTATCATAAATAATTAGTGCTGAAACAGAGCAGAGTGTGCTTTATCATCCTGTACTCGGAGAATATATATGGTTACCTTTAACATAAAGTAGATCTTACTCAGTTTTGCATTTTGTAAAAGTTAAGAACTGCAATATTCCCTTAAATATGTAGTCAGTCATAACTCTCTCATTGGAGATGTTGTGACAGATGAAAAATAAAAGTGTGGTTCTTCATTTAAGTTCTTCATTTTTTACTTTTACCTATATGGTAAACTGATTTAATAATGGTTTATGTTATGAACTGAAGCCCTCTGACTTTAATGAGATTTGGCTTATGCTATATGTGCTAGTTTGAGCCTAGCTGGGATATTTTGGTGAGAATTAGATGATAGGCTGTGAAAAGGAAACAATGCTGATGTCTACTGCACTCACAGGCTTGCTGAGATGTGTAAGAACAAGAATATAAATGTAGTTAACAGAATCTCTCTCTGGGCTCTGGGGCTGTGTGAACTTCTCTCTCTAACGTAACTTGCTGCCAGACTAATCCATCTGCTTTCTAACCTCCCTGCCCAACCCTCCAAACTCATCTTAGAATCATAGAATGGTTTAGGTTGGAAGGGACCTCAAAGATCATCTAGTTCCAGACCCCTGCCATAGACAGGGACACTTTCCACTAAAACAGGTCTCTCAACTTTGTGGTTTACTGAAGCCACTTGGAGATATTCGACTCTGTCCTACATGACATTCTGGTCACCAAACTGGAAAAGCACAGACTGGATGGGTGGAGCACTGCTGGATAAGGAATTGGCTGGATGGTGGCATGCAGAGAGTGGTGATCAATGGCACAATGTCCACCTGGCGACTGGTGACAAGTGGTGTTCCTCAGGGGTCAGTGCTGGGACCAGTGCTCTGTAACATCTTTGTCAGTGATATGGACAGAGGAATTGAGTGCACCCTCAGCAAGTTTGCAGATGACACCAAGCTGTGTGGCACAGCTGACTTGCTGGAGGGCAGGGATGCCATCCAGAGGGACCTGGACAGGCTGGAGAGGTGGGCCCAGGCCAACCTCATGACGTTTAACAAGGCCAAGTGTAAGGTCCTGCACCTGGGTCGGTGCAATCCCAGGCACAGATACAGGCTGGGTGGTGAATGGCTGAGAGCAGCCCTGAGGAGAAGGACCTGGGGGTCTGGGTTGACGAAAAGCTCAACATGAGCCTGCAGTGTGCACATGCAGCCCAGACAGCAACCCTGTGCTGGGCTGCATCAAGAGCAGTGTGGCCAGCAGGGCAAGGGAGGGGATTCTCCCCCTTTACTCTGCTCTCCTCAGACCCCACCTGGAGTACTGTGTGCAGTTCTGGAGCCCCCAGCACAAGAAGGACATGGAACTGCTGGAGCCAGTCCAGAGGAGAGCCACGAAGATGCTCAGAGGGCTGCAGCAGCTCTGCTATGAGGACAGGCTGAGAGAGTTGGGGCTCTGCAGCCTGGAGAAGAGAAGGCTTCGAGGAGACCTTAGAGTGGCTTTCCAGTATCTGAAGGGAGCCTACAGGAAGGCTGGGGAGGGACTATTGACAAGGTCTGGTAATGTCAGGACGAGGGGGAATGGGTTTAAGCTGGCAGAGGGGAGATTTAGACTGGATGTTAGGAGGAAGTTCTTTACAGTGAGGGTGGTAAGACACTGGCACAGGTTGCCCAGGGAGGTTGTGGATGCTTCCTCCCTGGAGGTGTTTAAGGCCAGGCTGGATGAGGCCTTGAGCAGCCTGCTCTAGTGGGAGGTGTCCCTGCCTATGGCAGGGGGTTGGAGCTGGATGATCCTTGAGGTCCCTTCCAACCTAAACCATTCTATGATTCTATGATTCTATATAACTAGCATTTGAGTTAAATGAATGGTGTTTCTTGTTGACAGAATATTTGCATGGTCAGATTGGTTGGAAGTTTAGCTGTATAAATCGTTTACAGAACTGGGGGAAATGTAATTAGAATGTACTATGGAGGTGAAAAGCTGCTGGAAGTCTACTATAAGGATACTTCCTTTCTGTACTCACAGTAAATATTCTCATTATTTCAAGGTCAGTTCTTTATTTGATGCTCTGCAGTATTGCTGAGGGCGAATGTAGGAAAATTTGCCCACTGGTGTGACAGGTGTGAAAAGGAATGCAGAATCCTTGAATGTAAGGCAAAGGCTAGGGTAAGGTAGAGGGGTGGAAGGAAGGTGGAAGGATGGTTGAGAGCCCCTCCTGGAGACTCTGGTTTCGGGGAGGGCTGTTGTGTTTCTGTATTACTTGTCTATTTCTGTCTATAGCTGTATAGATTGTAAATCTCTGCTTGTATATTGTGCTGATCTGTAAATATAAAGCTTCATTCTTCAATTTCCAGCTCAGCTGAGTCTAGTCTGGGTGATTTTCTTAAGGGGGGTGGGGCAGGTAACATCCAAACCATCACACTATAAATTAAGATCTTCAGGATTTTTAATCCCCTGCTTGGTTTATTTGGCATCTTGTTTGGCTGATTGGTTGGTTTTGTTATTTGGGGCTGATATCACAGGCTCACAGGACATTAGGAGTTGGAAAGGACCCAAGGAAATCATTGAGTCCAAACCCCCTGCCAGAGCAGGACAATATCTCTTGTGGGATTACCAAAATATCACCAGGGAGGCCACTAGAAATTTAGTAGATCTGAAAACAATGGAAATCTTTACAATACTTACTCTTTTCTTCTGTTGGTTTGAGCCAGAGTCATATCATACCCAGAAACAAACCTGCCCCACTGAGATCAGTTATGAAATTATCATTAGATTATTTAAATCTGTGTGGCCTCGCTTTGAGACTGTTTACATTTACACTGATGCCAAGATTTTTCACATTTTGAATCACAGAATCACAGAATTGTTAAGGTTGGAAAAGACTGCCAAGATCATCGAGTCCAACCATAACCCCACTACCATGACCACTAAACTCTCTCATGAAGCACCACATCTACAGCCTCCTAGAATCATAGAATCAACCAGGTTGGAAGAGACCTCCAAGATCATCCAGCCCAACCTAGCACCCAGCCCTATCCGGTCATCTAGGTCATGGCACTAAATTCCTCTTCCAGTCTTGTCTTGAACACCTCCAGGGATGGTGACTCCACCACCTCCCTGGGCAGACCATTCCAATGCCAATCACTCTCTCTGCCAACAACTTCCTCCTAACATCCAGCCTGTACTTCCCCCGGCACAACTTGAGACTGTGTCCCCTTGTTCTGTTGCTGGTTGCCTGGCAGAAGAGACCAATCCCCACCTAGCTACAACCTTCCTTCTGGTATTTGTAGACAGCAATGAGGTCTGCCCTGAGCCTCCTCTTCTCCAGGCTGCACACCCCCAGCTCCCTCAGCCTCTCCTCATAGGGTTTGTGTTCCAGGCCCCTCACCAGCTTTGTTGCCCTTCTCTGGACACGTTCCAGCACCTCAACATCTCTCTTGAATTGAGGAGCCCAGAACTGGACACAGTACTCAAGGTGTGGCCTGAGCAGTGTTGAGCACAAGGGCAGAATAACTTCCCTTGTCCAACTGGCTACACTGTTCCTGATCCAGGCCAGGATGCCATTGGCTCTGCTGCCCACCTGGGCACACTGCTGGCTCATCTTCAGCCTACTATCTACCAGTACCCCCAGGTCCCTTTCTGTCTGGCTGCTCTCCAGCCACTCTGTCCCCAGCCTGTAGCTCTCCAGAGATGGGACCCCACCACCTCCCCAGGCAGCCCACTCCAATTGCTTTCAGGAAAGAAATTTGTCCTAACCTCCCACCTAGCCCTGCCCCCAGCACAATTTCAATCCATTTCCTCTCAACCTGTCTCTGGTTACCTGGGAGGAGAGACTCACTGCAACCTCCTTTCAGACTTTGCATCCTAACAGCATCCAACTGCTGTAATTTTCAGCATTTTGACATTATTAATCTTTGCCATGTTGGAGCTTAATACTACATATTCATTTCCACTGGCTTTTGCACTTACTGTTAGTGTTTGCAGAGACGTAAACACAAGCACAGACATACACTCTATGCTATGTGAAAAACAAGTATCATCAGCACTACTAGAATCGCAGAATCAGTCAGGGTTGGAAGGGACCACAAGGATCATCTAGTTCCAAATCCTCTGCCATGGGCAGGGACACCCTACCCTAGATCAGGCTGCCTGCAGCCTCATCCAGCCTGTCTTTAAACAGCTCCAAGCATGGGGCCTCAAGCACCTCCCTGGGCAACCCATTCCAGGCTCTCATCACTCTCATGCTGAACAATTTCCTCCTCATGTCCAGCCTGAACCTACCCATCCTCAACTTTGCTCCATTCCCCCTAGTCCTGTCACTTCTTGATATCCTGAAAAGTCTCTCCCCAGCTTTTTTGCAGGCCCCCTTCAAATGCTGAAAGGCCACAAGAAGGTCACCTGGAAGCCTCCTCTTCTCCAGACTGTACAGCCCCAACTCCCTCAGTCTGTCCTCATAGCAGAACTGCTCCAGCCTTGTGATTGTCCTTGTGGCTCTTCTATGGACATGCTTCAGCACGTCCACATCCTTCTTGTAATGGGGGCTCCAGAACTGGGCACAGTACTCCATGTGGGGTCTCAGCAGAGCAGAGTAGAGGGGGAGAATCACCTCCCTGGCCCTGCTGGTCACACTTCTCCTGATGCAGCCCAGGCTGCACTCCTCTGAGTTCATTTTCTCCAGTTCCTCTGAGTTCATTTTCTCCAGTCATCCTTCATCTGCAGTTTTTAACTGTATTTCATGCACACAAGGGCAGGGTATTGGAAACCCTTCTCTATGAGCAAGTATTTATTCACAATGGAAGTACCAAGGTTGCAGCCACTTCAAAGCTGTCTTGTATTTGATGACAGCTTGCTTGTGCTTTATCTACGAGATGGTCTTTTGCAGTGTTTTCAGCAAGCATGACACCAGTGAGTATTTGACTCTTTCTGTATCTAAGAAACCAGACATTTCACACTTAATGTTGAAGCAAATGCTCCCCTCAGTCTATGTCTTACTTATCTCATCTACATACATTCTGTGCTCTGGAGGACTGTTAGATCAGAAAAACCACACTACTGACTAAAAATAAATGGGCAGTATAAAAACATACTTGCTGTTCACATTTCTTGGGGGAGGGGGGTGTCCAAATGACATCAACTTTTGAGGCAAGGAAGCTGTCTAAAGATGGTTGTAGGCATCATAGAATTACAGAATCATAGAATGGTTTGGGTTGGAAGGCACCTGCAAAGGTCATCTAGTCTGACCTCCCTGCAGTAAGCAGGGACATCCTCCAGTAGATCAGGTTGCTCAGAACCTTCTTTGGCTTCACCTTGAATATCTCTAAGGGTGAGGCCTCAACTACCTCCCTGGGCAACCTGTTCCACTGTTTCATCACAAGAATTTGTGCCTAACATCTAATCTAAATCTACTCTTGTCCAGTTTAAAACCATTGCCCCATATCCTATCACTAAAGGCCATTATAAACAATCTCTCTGAATCCTTCTTGTAGCCCCCCTTCAGGTACTGGAAGGCCACTATTGTGTCTCCTCAGAGCCTGAACAACTTCAGCCTGTCTTTGTAGGGGAGGTATTCCAGCCCACCAATGGCTTTTGTGGCCCTTCTCTGGGCCCAGTCTATTAGGTCCATGTCCTTCCTGTGTTGAGGGCTCCAGAACTGGACACAGTACTCCAGGTGGGGTCTTACCAGAGCAAAGTGGCAAAATAAACCAAAATAATTTCACACCCACCTTACAAAGAGCAGATCTGTAGGCCTAATAATCCAATATTCTGGTTCCAAAATTGGTACCAGAATCTGAAGAATAATCACAGATGTTGTTGTCAAATACAACTCTAGGGCAGCACTCTCCCAAGGTGATGTAGTGAGTTAGTTGTGGCAATTGATGCAGCAGGAATTGTAAAATATGTAGTCAATTCTTGTTTCCAGAAAGCCCTGCCCACTACTCTATACAAATTAGTTAAATTTGGGTTCTAATTCAGTCAGGAAAATCTTCATGAGGCTGCTTGTGGGCAATGTAGTAATTTAGGAACATCAGAGAAACTGGAAAAGGTTTGGCCACAAAATGGCTTTGCCCCACTTAATAAAAGGCAGCCTGGAGCCCTAGGGAAAGTCTGTGCTACTCACTGCGGTGGGGTAGGGATTTCAAGATAGTCCCTGGCTCCTTTGTGGCAGTGTTGGAACTGCTTGGCTGTTGAGAGGCTTCTAGATCTTCCCAGGGTGCTGGGAAAGAGGCAGAGGATCTCTGATCTGATCCTGGTTCCTCTTGGCATGGAGGTTTGCAGAAGTGCAGGTAGCATCTCTTGCAGCTGTGCACGATGTCAGTGGCACTTCTTGACATGTCATGAGGCACTTAAAGGCCTTCCCCTGGGAAACTCGACATACTTAAGTTTCCAGGTAGTTCAAGCCCAAATCACCAGGCCTAAGCTAGTCTGAAGCACATGGCAGAACAGAACACATTGTCCAAGAGCACTGAAGCAGAGCAGTGAGGCAGAAGCAGCTCAACTGCTTGCAACTTAGCTCAATTTATATTATTTGCCCAAGTGTAAAGGCTCCTTTGGCCACAGAGATTCACCAATCAGAATGGCATTTGCAAAGCTGACCATGTTAGGTGAACCCAGGGATTGCTCACCCTTATTTGGGCAAGACACCAACAAGTACCCAAATACCTGTGGGTACCTGTTTATCATTTTGGGAGGGGACATAACGGCCCAAGCCTTTGTTTTCCTCCTGCCTTTGCTTCCACCATCAGCAGAAGGGTGGGGCAAGCCAGGACATCTAATAGGCCTATTAGCCTTCCAGGACATGTAGTTAAAGCTAGCTCATGAGTAAAAGGTTATTTAGAATAATAAATGTAATATAATATCATCAGTATCTCATGCTATTCACCATTAGAACAAGAACAGATCACAGAAGGGAGATGCTTTCATCAGGTTAGAAGGAGGTAAAATCTTGTTTTCCTTCCTCTCCAGTCTCTACAAACAGACATATCAAAACAGCCTCTATGTCAAGAATCCTGAACAAAAAAAAATATGGCACTGAAAACAGAGAAGTTGTTTGCCCTGATTTACAATTCTACAACATTTCTGCACAGTGGAGGCTTCAGAGTGTAAAGGAAAGTATCAATACAGGAAGATAGAAGTTACAGTATAATTTCTATAGAACAGCACAAAGACAGCAAGCATTTGTCCTGTAGGATGTTGGATTTGCAGTGAAATGGAAATCTTATAGTCATGAGCACCAGATAATGCTTTAAAGTCTTTATTCTTGCTGGAAAGAATGAAGAAATGAACATCATAAAAATCCTTTTCTTGATCTTCCCGGTGCCTTCAAGGCGCTCATGTTGGTTACCAGTTCCTAATACATCAAAAAGTGACTGAATTTCTTTCCAGTGCACAAAACTTGGCAAAGAAAGAGTTTTGTTTTTTTTTTTTCATGAACTCACTTCAAGAATTAATCTTAGAGAGTATTTCCTCTTGGCAAATTGAAATGGAATAAATTGCCTTTGTTCTCCTTAGAAATTGAATTGATCACTTGAGGGTAGGACTGTGATGGCAAGTCACAGAAGAAAAAAAATGACCCTTAAACACTCAAGAAGGATAAAAAGAGGAAGATATTGATTTTGTGGTTTACTTCTGAAAAATCAGAAACAATTCCTCTAATCTGAACATAAATGCAGAAACACAAAATATGTATTAGCTCCTTGCCATTTAATAGAATCAGAGAATCAGAGAATGGCTTAGGTTGGAAGGGACATCAAGAATCATCCAGCTCCAACCCCCTGCCATAGGCAGGGACACCTCCCACTAGAGCAGGTTGCTCAAGGCCTCATCCAGCCTGGCCTTAAATGCCCCCAGGGAGGAAGCAGCCACAACCTCCCTGGGCAACCTGTTCCAGTGTCTCACCACCCTCACTGTAAAGAACTTCCTCCTAACATCCAATCTAAATCTCCCATCCTCCAGCTTAAACCCATTACCCCTCGTCCTGGCATTACTAGACCTTGTAAGTATTCCCTCCCCAGATTACATTGATAATGCTATGATTTTTCTTTGATCAGGAGAAGTGCCATGTTTTGAAAGCATCCAAGCTGAAATCAGCTTTGGTAAAGCCACAAATCAGTTCTTCCTTGTGCTTATATTTTTTTAACCATTGTTCCATATAGCTCTTAATTGCCAGTGCTTCATGTCCTTCCTTCCACCTGATTGGTGATTCACTGCCCCAGAAAGAGTAATCCTTACTGTGTAAGTGCAAAATATTGCTGGCCTTCCCTTTCCCTTGGTGCTGCTGTCTTCTTTATTACTTTTACCTTTTATATTCTCAGTTCTTCCTCCAGCCTTACAAATCTTTTAAACCTCCTAGCTCTATAGGGAAATAGAAAGTTACTATCTACCTGCCATAAATCTGTTGGAGTGAAATCTATTGAATTCAGTAGCAAAGCCTACCAACAACAAAAAATAAAGGGACAGAATTTTGCCCCAGGGCTTAAAAGATTGTGTCAGAATCTCTCTCTGCCAGCATGTTGTCGCTCTACAGTTAAATATGATTTGATATTGAAATCAGCATCATAAACAAGTTTATATTCTATCATGAAGTTACTTCATTGATTCTTCTATCTAAGCAAGTTGTTCTAGAAATGAGCATTATGTTACCATGCCATGAAGATTCATTATAGCAGCACACATGAATGAAGGCAAGAGGTTGGTTCAAATTCAAACCTTCTTTTCCTGATTTTGAAATCTGTATTTAATCTTTTTTCCTTCTGATTAAAGTCAGTAAGCTATAATAAAGACTACAACTGCAGAAAAATTATCATACTTTGGATTTTCACTGCATTTTAATTCAAACCAGTCAGGGAAAAAGCCATTTTCCCTGACTATTGATATAGCAAAATCCTTGACTTCATGAAACATTTTTTGACAGCTGTGTTCTAATTATGTTACTCAAATACAATAAATTCTATAACCATCCCAACATTGACTGCTTGGGATTTTAGTATCTCTGTGACACAGCAAATGAGACCTCATGACACATAGAGTGTTATCAGGAAAGATATGTTTAATCAGGGCTGAGTGACAAGGGGAGGTCCTCCTCCAAAGCCCTTGCACACTTCACCTTGTTCAAGTAAAATATTTATGCTACAAAATCATACATATTCAGTACAGGGGTAGAGTTATCACAATTAGTTCTGGGAATAGGTGGAGTTATTACAATCAGTTCCTGGAACTCATTTCCATACTGTCCCACCTCTTTATTCATGCTCATTGCCACCTGGTGGTTGCCTTTTGGGGTCTTTGGGAGGAAGGTTGATGTCTTTCTCACTCTGACCTCTCTACCCTTCGCCCACCTGGTATCAGTTGTGGGTCACATTCTTGGCTGGAGTCTCCAATGTTCTCATCTTTGAATAGAGAATTCTTCTCTATGAGTGTTTCAAGACCCTCTTAAGATTAACCCACCTCCTTTGTGTTTATCTGATTGATGATGCTTTATATCAGTGCTTACATAGTTAATGATTTAAATTGGTTTCTGCACTCTATGTTCTCTAGCCCTTTTTCCATATCACACCGGATCACAGGCTCATAGGATGTTAGGGGTTGGAAGGGACACAAACAGATCATTGAATCCAATCCCCTCTGGCAGAGCAGGACAATACTATCTAACACAGATCAGAACCTCCCTGGGAAGCCTGTTCCAGTGCTCTGAGAACCTTACAGTCAAGAAGTTCCCCCTTGTGTTGAGGCAGAGCCTTTTGTGCTGCAACTTGCACCACTTGCTCCTCGTCCTATCCCAGGCAGCAAGTGAGCAGATCCTGTCCCCCCTTCCTGGCCAATCTTCAGATACCTAAAAGTTTTCTCTTCTCCAGACTAAAAAGCCCCAGGTCCCTCAGCCTCTCCTCATCAGCCATGCCCTCCAGTCCCCTAATCATCCTTGCAGCCCTCCACTGGACCCTCTCCAGCAGATCCCTGTCCCTCTTCAACTGGGGAGCCCAAAACTGAACACAAGATTCAAGATGAGGTCTTAGCAGGGCAGAGTAGAGGGGAAGGAGAACGTCCCTTGATCTGCTGGGCACACTCTTCCTAATACACTCCAGAATCCCATTGGCCTTCTTGGCCACAAGGGTACATTGCTGTGCCATGGGTAACTTGTTATCCACTAGGACTCCCAGGTCCCTCTCCACAGGACTGCTCTTCAGCAAATCACCTCCCAGCCTGTACTGGTGGAGCTTATTATTCCTCCCCAGATGCAGGACTCTGCACTTGTTGAACTTCATCTGGTTCCTCTTGCCCAGGTCTCCAGTCTGTCCAGGTCATCATCTGTCATATTGATATCATCTGTCATATTGATATCATCTGTCATCTTCAGATCTCTTGTTAAAGATTAAATACTTTTTAAATCCTAGCTTCCCAGCTGCTGTTGGACTATTGAAACTCCCTGATGTGATGCTAGGCAAGCATATATCATTGTAAGATGTAACCCCTAGACAGCTGGCATTCTTCCATGTTGCTAGCAAAATCAATGTGACTGGAGAAGTCTTGCAAACATCTGCAAAAGGTGGATGGCCTTCCATCAGCAGATATTAAATCAAGGGAAAGAATGGACTATTGCTATCAATGAGACTATTGCTCTAGATTATGGTCCTGCTCTGGCAAGGGGCTGGCCTCAAGGTCACTTCCAACCCCTAATATCCTGTGATCCTGTGAGTTCAATTCCTTGATTTTTGCTAGTTGTAGATATAAATCAACTTTTACCCAATATCCACATAATAACCTTCCTCTCCAGGTGGGAGTTGGTCTCTTCTCCCAGGCAGCCAGCAACAGAACAAGGGGACACAGTCTCAAGTTGTGCCGGGGGAGATATAGGCTGGATGTTAGGAGGAAGTTGTTGGCAGAGAGAGTGATTGGCATTGGAATGGGCTGCCCAGGGAGGTGGTGGAGTCACTGTCCCTGGAGGTGTTCAAGAAAAGCCTGGATGAGGCACTTAGTGCCATGGTCTAGTTGACTAGCCAGGGCTGGGTGCTAGGTTGGACTGGATGATTTTGGAGGTCTCTTCCAACCTGGTTTCTTCTCTTCTCTTCTCTTCTCTTCTCTTCTCTTCTCTTCTCTTCTCTTCTCTTCTCTTCTCTTCTCTTCTCTTCTCTTCTCTTCTCTTCTCTTCTCTTCTCTTCTAAAGAGCACTGTTTGCTTTTCTGCTCTTACCCATTCCCTTGAGATGAAAAAAATGTTGTTTAAAATATCAGGGTTTGAGAACTCATATTTTCCACCCCTGCAACCACAAGAGGACTGTGGCATAGAATGTGTTAATCTTCTTCTTTTGATGCTCCTTTAAAGAATTCTGTATTGATTGCATCTGAGATTGGAACTTAGTGTGTCCCACCTTCCAGGTGCACCAATTACTTATGTAGATAATCTCTCTAGCACTCAGTGAAAATTTAAGTGGTTCCATAAAACGTATCAAGCCTCAAACCCCACTGTGGCATATCTTGTTCTGCTAATTGGCTTGAACTTAACTGTGGGGGTGGAGGGAAAGGCGAAGAAAAAAGGAGGCTTTTTATATCTCACTCAAAAGATGAAACTATCACAGTCTTGAAATCATATAAAACTTTTTGCTGGAGTTTTAATAAAACATGGTATAAGATAAATGTAGCTGCTACAGTAAAGCTTAAGGTGGAGATAACCTGGATTGATTCCCCCCTCTGTTAGTGAGGGCTGAACTGCAAGCTGTATATTCCAAAAGAACATCCCAGCGTCAAATTGATCTTCTGCGCATCCCTTTTGGTACTTAAAATGTCTGAGAGTGGCAGAAACACTAAGTGTGTTTGCTGAATGCTGAGGTTTTGAATGCAAAAATATGATGTCAATTTTAATAGACATTCTTAATAGAAATCTTTTGCACTCTGCACTTTTTTACAGGGAAAACAATCAAAGCAAAGCAAATACCAGTTTCAGTAACTCACTGCTCTGAACACCTAAAGCAAAACCTAAACTGGCTGGAGGGCTGGGCCCAGAGAGTGGTGGTGAATGGTGCCACATCCAGTTGGCAGCTGTCACTAGTGGTGTTCCCCAAGGATCAGTGCTGGGCCCAGTCCTGTTCAATAACTTTATTGCTGATCTGGACAAGGAGATGGAGTCCAGCATCAATAAACTGATAGGGTTTCCCATTACTTACTGTGCTAGTTTGAGGGTAATTGGAATGCATGTGAAGATGTAGTGACTCATCAAAGATGCAGCATCATATAACCCAACCTGCCAATATATATTTATATTTATCCAGTCACTAGTGGTGTCCCCCAGGGATCAATACTGGGCCCAATCATGTTCAATATCTTCATTGAGGATCTGGACCAGATTGAGTCCAGCAGCAGTGAGTTTGCAGATGACACCAAGCTAGGAGCAGGTGTTGATCTGTTGGAAGGTAGGAGAGCCCTGCAGAGGGACCTTGACAGGCTGGATGGTTGGGCAGAGGCCAATGGGATGAGACTGAACAAGGCCAAGTGCAGGGTTCTACACTTTGTCCTCAACAACCCCAAGCAGTGCTATAGGCTGGGGACAGAGTGGCTGGAGAGCAGCCAGGCAGAGAGGGACCTGGGGGTGCTGGTAGAGAGTAGCTGAAGACGAGGCAGCAGTGTGCCCAGGTGGGCAGCAGAGCCAACGGCATCCTGGCCTGTATCAGGAGCAGTGTGGCCAGCAGGACAAGGGAGGTTATTCTTCCCCTGTACTCAGCACTGCTCAGGCCACACCCTGAGTCCTGTGTCCAGTTCTGGGCTCCTCAATCCAAGAGAGATGTTGAGATACTGCAGTGTGTCCAGA
>WAAF01017918.1:680-17954 GCA_013400475.1 Tricholaema leucomelas | reverse complement strand
ATCTCAGCAAGCCTATGAGTGCAGTAGACATCACCCTTGCTTTCCTTTCACAGCCTGTAATCTAATTCTTCTCACCAAAACATTCTAGCTAGCTTTAAACGAGCACACTTGGTCTTGTTTTTGTTTTTAACCCAGAGTGAGAAATTTAAACAAGTTACATCCCATGAATGTTATATGAGTGATAGACTTTTTATGAGAGCAAACTATATGGGGAATAGAGAGGACTTAGAATGAAGTTAACAAGCTAGCTTTACCATTGGAAGGAGCTAAATCTTTCATAACAGACCATATCATGGCTGTGTCTGGAATAGAAATGAGCCTACTCTAAACTGGCTGTTGAAATAGCAGCTGGATTTTTGCAGTACAAAGAAAGGAAATCAGCCTGCATTTTGTTTTCTAGCAAGTAGGCAATGGTCAAAACACAAAGAAACTAGAGATAAGATGAGGAGGAAAATCAGCACAGCCTAGCACCAAAATCCACAGAGAAGGAAAAAAAAGAGAGAGATTTGGATAATATTTGCTCTCACAAACAAAACATTTGATATCCAGCAATATGATTCAAGAAGTGCAATAGATTATAACATTGGGATCATAAAATCAACTAGGTTGGAAGAGACTTCCAAGATCATCCAGTCCAACCTATCACCCATCCCTATCCAGTCAAAAAGACCATGGCACTATGTGCCTCATCCAGGCTTTTCTTCAACACCCCCAGGGACGGTGACTCCACCACCTCCCTGGGCAGCCCATTCCAATGCCAATCACTCTCTCTGGGAAGAACTTCCTCCTAACATCCAGCCTATACTTCCTCCTGCACAACTTGAGACTGTGTCCCCTTGTTCTATTGCTCATTAACCTGGAAGAGAATATAACTGTGGTCAAAAGCTGCTTGTGCTCAATACACTGCTTGCCCACTAGGTGGACTCAAGGAGCTCTTTCTGGTTATGGCAGAAGTCAATGGAGAATTACAAAGAGGCTTTTAAGTATATATTCACAAAATTATTATTACCTGACTTGTGGGGGCTAGCCACAGTCCCAGACAGTGCCCAAACGCTTTCATGGAGCTCTGTCTTGTCAGCCCCTGAGACTTGATTCTTCCCAGACTTATGGGGAAAGGAGGCAGACAATCCCTGGCCTTGTCTTCTGGCTCCTCTGGATGACCTGTGCATCTCCAGGACTTCTTGTCTTGGCAGGAGACTTTAGGTGTAGGCAGAATGTCTTGCGATGTGTAGCCTTAACACGATGTCTCTGGGTATGCAGGCTGATCGTACGCAGGCATTTAGAGCCTGTTCCTGGTAAACTCGAGGCAGTGGAGTTTCCAGGCAAACAATAAGGCAGCAAGCAATGACAGCAGGCACAAATAGAACGGCAGAGCACAACAGAGCACATTGTTTACCTGCATTATCTCCTTCTGTAAAAGTAGTTGGAGACTAATTGTCGTTTGGACACAGAATAGCCAATCAGAATAGCAGTTATCCAAACATGACCATATTAAGTGAAACCATAGGCTTGCTTTACCCAAATTTGGGAAAAGCCTAGGACTTGCACAAGGCAGGCACAAGCTGAGTGTGTGTATCTTGTTTACCACAGGACCAAGACAAGCCTGGGCCGGCCAGAGTCTTTAGACTTAGTGGCTCCAGGTTCTTCAGGTTCTTTGTTGCCACAACAACCCCAAGCAACGCTACAGGCTGGGGACAGAGTGGCTGGAGAGCAGCCAGGAGGAAAGGGACCTGGGGGTACTGGTGGATAGTAAGCTGAAGATGAGCCAGCAGTGTGCCCAGGTGGCCAAGAGGGCCAATGGCATCCTGGCCTGTATCAGGAACAGTGTGGCCAGTAGGACAAGGGAGGTTCTTCTTCCCCTGTACTCAACACTGGTCAGGTCACACCTTGAGTATTGTGTCCAGTTCTGGGCTCCTCAACTCAAGAGAGATGTTGAGGTGCTGGAACATGTCCAGAGAAGGGCAACAAGGCTGGTGAGGGGCCTGGAACACAAACCCTATGAGGAGAGGCTGAGGGAGCTGGGGTTGTTTAGCCTGGAGAAGAGGAGGCTCAGGGCAGACCTCATTGCTGTCTACAACTACCTGAAGGGAGGTTGTAGCCAGGTGGGGGTTGGTCTCTTCTCCCAGGCAACCAGCAACAGGACAAGGGGACACAGCCTCAAGTTGTGCTGGGGGAAGTATAGGCTGGATGTTAGGAGGAAGTTCTTCACAGAGAGAGTGATTGGCATTGGAATGGGCTGCCCAGGGAGGTGGTGGAGTCACCATCCCTGGGGGTGTTCAGGAAAAGACTGGATGAGGCACTTAGTGCCATGGTCTAGTTGACTGGATAGGGCTGGGTGATGGGTTGGACAGGATGATCCTGGAGGTCTCTTCCAACCTGATTGATTCTATTCTATTCTATTCTATTCTATTCTATTCTATTCTATTCTATTCTATTCTATTCTATTTTGTCTTCTTTGCTGTGGTTGCTTCTCCCCATTATAGAAGGAGGAAGAGCAGAAAATCACGCCTGGGCAAGCCAGGACATGTGTAAGCTTATTTTGGGCCTATCAGGTCTACCATGACACCAGAAATGGAAGTAAACAGAGAAATTTAAAATACTGACTAACCTGAATTCACCAGAAACACATAAATACTGCATCTTGACCAGATCCCTTAGAGACAAGGAGCAGAAAGTTTAACAGAAGTGATGTCATGAAAGCACTTCAGGCAAGAGTAAAAAGAATGAATTTCCTGCTGAGGATACTTGAGACAGCATGCAGCAAAAGCAATGATAAAAAATGGATGTCAGCCTAAAGTCTGGAAAATATAAGAAGGAAATTTCAGTGTGATGGTTTGGGTGTTCCCTGCCCCCCCACACTTTAGAAATCATCCAGACTAGACTCAGCCAGCTCTGGAAATATGAATGAAGCTTTTATTTACAGCTGGCACAATGTACAAGCAGATAGTTACAGTAGATACAGTTATAGACAGAAATAGACAAGGTAAAAAGGTAATACAGAAACACAACAGCCCTCCCAGAAACCTGAGTCCCCATGAGGGGCTCTCAACCACCCCCTCACCTTCCCCCTACCCCTCTCAACCTTACCCCAGTCCCAAGGAAGAATGGAGGCTCGGCCAAGAGGATTAAGAAGCAAAGGTGAAATCAGCCAAAGCAAATGGAGGGTGAGGTTAGAAAGCAAGATGGAGTTCAGCCAGCAGCCTCAGCTCCCCAGCAGGCAAAGCAGAAGAGAACAGCCCAGCACGAAGTGCAGAGCAAAGTGACTTTATCTTTTGTTTTGCCTTTCTTCTTTACACATCTCAGCAAGACTGTGAGCGAAGTAGACCTCACCATTGTTTTCATTTCCCAGCCTATGATCTAGTTCTTCTCACCAAAACATCCTAGCTAGCTTCAAACTAGCACATTCAGTTTCAGACACTGTGCTTCCAGAATGCAGCAGTAGATGATCTACTTTACAGTTCTTTAAGTTTTAAATGGGATTTTGTGAACTAAGAGTGAAATGTTCAGCTTTAAAAGCTCTGAAACAGCTAAAGCAGGCAGCTGTGGCTCCTTGTAACAGTATCCTTCCCTCAAAAGATAGTCATATATACAGACAAACACATACTTATATAAATGCATATTTTCATATATGTAGATCCTTTTTTGACATCACTGATAGATTGTTCAAAGCATTAGAAAAATGTACCAGATAACATTCCCACAAAGAAGTGGGGTCATAGTTGCTTCCAGAATGGAAATACAAACATTTATCACAGTAATTTCTATGGGTTGCAAGAGTTCATACTTAGGTTTTTTGACAGGTACATTATTTCATTTCAATTGAGTTTAAATATTGCAAGTCTACTAACTTTCAGATATTTCTTCTGTCTGTTTGGATGTTGTTCAGTACTGCAGCACAAAATGAGGGTTGTGCAATATGTGCTCAGGGTAATTGATGGTGTTGCCATGGGGTCCAAAATATCCTCCCATATGCTCCTGGGTTTTATACCATTTTGCCTCTGAAATTTGTTTTAAATAATGATTATGACAGGTCTCATTTATTTCTTTGTTAGATCTTAGTGCCTGATATTGGATATTTATTTTTAGAAGCACAAACATATTAAAAAAAAAAAAATACATGAGCCCATTGAGGATGAATAAATCATAGAATCAACCAGGTTGGAAGAGACCTGCAAGCTCATCCAGTCCAACCTAGCACCCAGCCCTAGCCAATCAACCAGACCATGGCACTAAGTGCCCCATCCAGTCTTTTCTTCAATCCCTCCAGGAACAACGACTCCACCACCTCCCTGGGCAGCCCATTCCAATGCCAATCACTCTCTCTGGAAGAACTTTCTCCTAATATCCAGCCTAGACCTCCCCTGGCACAACTCGAGACTGTGTCCCCTTGTTCTCTAGCTGGTTGTCTGGCAGAAGAAACCAACCCCACCTGGCTCACTTCAGGCAGTTGTAAACAGCAATGAGGTCATCCCTGAGCAGTGAGGTTGTGGACAGATTGACAAATTTTGGCCCTAATTTTACATCAGAATTTGTTAGCATGGTCTCTGTACTCAGAAGTGTAAAGACCTCTTGCAGTTATTTAGTAGCAATGACTGTTTGGTTTTTTTTCCTCCAGATATGGAGAAACAAGAAAATTTCTTGTACTGATCTTTCTATAATCAGTTGCAAATGCAGTGAGGAACATCTCCTCAAGGTAAACAAATATGGGTTTGTTTGTTTTTTTTTTTCATGGAAGAAATCCTATCATAGCTGTGAATTTTAGGCTTGTTTCCCAATACATTTAAATGTTATCTTGAATAGTTTGGTTTGAAAGGAGTGGTTGATGATGCCCATGCAATGCAATAGAAGTTTTCATCTGTAGGGTAGTATTCATGAGTTTCATAGAATAGAATCAGTCAGGGTTGGAAGGGACCACAAGGATCTTCTAGTTCCAATCCCCCTGCCATGTCCACAGACACCCTACCCTAGAGCAGGCTGGCTATAGCCTCATCCAGCCTGGCCTGAAACACCTCCAGGCATGGGGCCTCAACCACCTCCCTGGGCAACCCATTCCAGCCTCTCACCACTCTCATGCTCAACAACTTCCTCCTCATGCTAGGCTGAATCTCCCCACCTCCAGCTCTGCTCCACTCCCCCTAGTCCTGGCACTGCCTGATAGCCTAAAAAGTCCTTCCCCAGCTTTTTTGTAGGCCCCCTTCAGATACTGAAAGGCCACAAGAAGGTCACATTGCAGGCTCCTCTTCTTCAGATTGCACAGCCCCAACTCTTTCGGTGCTTGCCTCGTTTCAAATTTAAGTTTCCCAGAGAGTCAAATAGAGTTGGTGGAACCAATAACAATTTATAGGATGCCCTTCCCTCTTCCTCCTTCTTTCCCAAAAGAAAATGAACTAGATAGAGAGAGGAAAGTTATGCAAACCCAAATAAATAATCTCACTGCCATTTGGAAGTTAAAAGAAGAAAAGTTGAACAATAAATAAAAGATATATGAGGTAGAGAAGTGACAAAGGTGTAGGGAAGGGGAAACAAGATACAAAATATGCAAATACACAACCAGATTTGATGGCAGTGGGGTTTGTCTGCCTTGTGGGTGATGGCCACGTGGTGAAACAAAGAGAACCAGGAACAAGATGGTGATTGCTGGTGAGCAGGAAGCAGAAGGGAGAGAGAGCAAGCAGGAAGTCCCCCTGCTTTTATGGATCTTAGGCAGAAAGGAGGGGGGTGTGGGGGGTGTGGGCTAACCACCATCACCTGGTAGTGTTCAGACCCACCCCTGGGAAGGGGTCAAGACTACCTGGGGTCAGGTTCAAGATCACTCCCCTAGGAGGGTTAACCCTGTACAATGCTAATAAAAGAGATCATGCTATATTTTAAAGGCATAGGTTGTTAAAAGGCCATTCAGGCATTCCTTTTTCTCTGTTAGCATTAGCATACCCATAGCCAGTGCTGCAGTATGCATAGCCACTTGTTTTAATTAGCAGTCATTTCTCAGGCTCACCTGTATAAACATGAGTGAAGTTAAATTCTCTCATCTTCCTTGCAGGTTGCATTGAAGCTTGCATTGCATGACTTGCTGTTTATGTATTTTATCAGTTGTCTGTGTCAAGCTTTCATAAAGAAATCAGTCTCAAGTTGTGCCAGGGGAAGTATAGGCTGGATGTTAGGAGGAAGTTGTTGCCAGAGAGAGTGATTGGCATTGGAATGGGCTGCCCAGGGAGGTGGTGGAGTCGCCGTCCCTGGAGGTGTTCAAAAGAAGACTGGATGAGGCACTTAGTGCCATGGTCTGGTTGACTGGATAGGGCTGGGTGCTAGGTTGGACTGGATGATCTTGGAGGTCTCTTCCAACCTGGTTGATTCTATTCTATTCTATTCTAAAAACATCCAAGCAATTGTGATTTTTTTTTTTAAGCTTAAGGACATCAGATCTCTTGTATAGCAAATGAGGTGGCTTGAAAGTCAGCCCTTGAAATAGGTGCTGTTTATGTTGCTTTCATCTAAATAGTTCTGTATTCCAAGGGAACCTGGTGATAAACAGTTACAGATGAGTCACAATTATGTTCTTCCTCTCTTACATTGTTTGAGTTCATGAATATACCCATCTGGAGTACTGTGTGCAGTTCTGGAGGCCCCAACACAAGGAGGACATGAAACTGTCGGAGTCAGTCCAGAGGAGGGNGAGGTTGTGGCTGCTCCATCCCTGGAGATGTTCAAGGCCAGGTTGAATGAGGCCTTGAGCAACCTGTTCTAACAGGAGGTGTCCCTGCCTATGGCAGGGGGTTGGAGCTGGATGATCCTTGAGGTCCCTTCCAACCTAAACCATTCTATGACTCTATGAACCTTCTGACTGAGAATGTCATCTTCTGTTACATGCCACTCACACTATTCATGTTTCAAAGCCACATCTTCAGACCTCTTTTTATAAGTGCTGCATTTGCATCCTTTGCATTAAGGTTATATATAACTGTGTAAAGGTATTTATTATTTTTAATATATGTTTATATATGTACAAAGAATGTGACACAAGCAAACCAATCAGTGCTTCAAATAGTAACCCTCAGGGTTTTTATCAAGTCCAAAACCAACCATTTTTATTAGCTATATCCCAATAACTGACTCAATATGCCATGCACACAGTCTTTTGACAGCTGCTGCTTTGCAGATCTAGTACAAGGCAAATACTTTTAAACTAGAAGGGGAACCTTTGCCTTTTGGTTACAAGCAGGGTGCGAAGTTGGACATGGATTGGAACAGATCTGTGGGGATTGGTGCAGGCACACAAAATCTTTTTGCCTGTCTAGAACCAGAGGAGCCTGTCTAAGCCATAGAGCTACCTCCAGACAGATATGTACCATAAGCAGAACTGGCCCAAAGCTATCAAAGTGATACCAAGGCCTTAAAAAGCAAACAGTTCTGCATTGCACAAATCCTTCCTTCTTTGTTGTGCTAGTTTGAGGATAATTGGAATATTTTAGTGAGAAAAATTGGATTACAGGCTGTGAAAAGGAAGCAAAGGTGATGACTACTGCACTCATAGACTTGCTGAGATGCATAGAAAGAAGAACAAAAATACAGATAAGACAGTGTGTGTGTGGACTCTGTTGGAGCCTCTGCTTTCTCCCTGAGCTGCTCCTGTGTAACTAATCCTTCTGCTTCTAACCTCCCTTCCTCTGCCAAACTCCCCTTGCACATAAGGCAAACTCTGGGATAAGGTAGAGGGGTGGAAAGAAGGTGGAAGGATGGTTTGGAAGCTCCTCTTGGGGACTCTGATTCCTGGGAGGGCTGCTGTGTTTCTGTATTACTTTTAACTTGTCTATTTCTGTCTATAGCTGTAAATATTGTAAATCTCTGCTTGTGTATTGTGCTAAGCTGTGAATATAAAGCTTCATTCCTTAACTTCTAGCTGGATGAGTCTAGTCTGGATGATTTCACAAGAGTGGCATGGCAGGTAACTCCCAAACCAGCACTTTTGTATTTGACATCTCGACATCTCTAATGTACATTGATTTATTGGCACCATAAAGTGTCTAAGAGACTGATAAGAAAAAAGAGCCTGTTTCTCAACATCAGTTGCTCACTTTTACAGTGGTATTGATTTTTTTAATGCTGACAATTTGCAAAACCATTCATGATTTTGCTCTTTGCTTATCACTTTTTGATGGAGCTGGATAGCTTTGAAGGTTTTGTTTGCTTATTGTTTGGTTGCAGTGTGTTTTGATATGTAATATCCAAATGAATAATAACTGCATCACATCTCCCTTGGCTATAGGTTGTATTAGATGGCAAAGAGACTATGGCACCCCAGCAGCAGAACAAGACAAGTACAATGGTGTGCCCTGCACTGCTGGCAGTTGAGCACAAGAGCAGCACTCAGCAATTTAGATGGGAACTTTGCTTCAAAGCACTGCAGGGATCCAGCCCTATCATTTTCTCTCTCTAGGAGTCAAAAGACTGCTACAGGATTGCACTGAATAGGCTGGATGTTAGGAGGAAGTTCTTGACAAAGAGAGTGATTTGCTGTTGGAATGGGCTGCCCAGGGAGGCGGTGGAGTGGCTGTCCTTGGAGGTGTTCAAGAAAAGCCTGGATGAGGCACTCAGTGCCATGATCTGGTTGATTGGCTAGGGCTGGATGATAGGTTGGACTGGATAAGCTTGAAGGTCTCTTCCAACCTGGTTGATTCTATGATTCTGCAAATGGGTGAGCATAGGTCATGTGAAGCAACCACTGTAAGGCATGTTCTCCCAACTCCATGGAAGCTTTAGGCAGCTCGTGGCCCAGCAGATATTGTACATACAGACATTCCCACTCAAGTATTTCCTCTATTCTACAGTCCACACCATGTCTCAAATTCAGATTAGGAGTGCAATAAATGAGTCCTAAGAGTCACAAGACAAGGAGAGGATGGAACCTGCTAAAAGCATGTATAAGGAATTCTGATTGTTTCCTTTTTTAACCTGAAATAGCTTCACGTTTCTAAATAACTTTCATGATCATTCCGCAGAGGAGTAGTAGAGAATTCTTTTTGAAATAACTCAGGAAAAAGGAAGGAGGAAAAAAAAAGAGAAGGGGAAAAAAAGTAAACAGTGCTTGATATGGACAATATGAATTATCAGGAAATAAAGCAGCCATGTCCAAAAGCACATTTACTCTGCAAATTGCTGCTTAGGGAGATAATGCCATTGCTGCAATTGATGACAGGTATTTTACTGAAGGACTATAGATGAAGTCACATGAAATACAAATGTGATAAGTAAAGGTAGAGTGGCTGAAATGAGATATATAATGATGAATATAAAACCACAATGTCATGGGAAGACAACCTCTGTGGCTGCACAGTTTTATAGGGAAATTGAAACCAGAAGGATCTGAAATGTAAAATATGAAGGAAAATAATCTCATGTTCATTTTAATTACACTTTCAAACAAACAAATCCAAACTAAAAATAACAACATTTTGGAGCCAGATGGGGTTGGTCTCTTCTCCCAGGCAACCAGCAACAGAACAAGGGGACACAGTCTCAAACTGTGCTGAGGGAGGTCTAGGCTGGATGTTAAGAGGAAGCTCTTGACAGAGAGAATGATTGGCATTGGAATGGGCTGCCCAGGGAGGTAGTGGAGTCACTGTCCCTGGAGGTGTTCAAGAAAAGTCTGGCTGAGGCACTTAGTGCCATGGTCTGGTTGACTGGCTAGGGCTGGGTGCTAGGTTGGACTGGATGATCTTGGAGGTCTCATCTAACCTGGTTGATTCTATGATTTATGCCTATATAATTCCGTCTCTCTAGAAAGCAACATATTAGCTCACTGCTATATCCATTCAATCTTTCTGCTAAATGCTGCTATTGGAAACATCACCCAACATCATTTAGACTCTAGTGCAAGATGGTGGAATACATCTATTAGGAACTGGCTTTTAGTCCACCTGCTCACCTGCAGTTCTATGTATACATCTAGCATCGCTAAGATCACTCCAGCAAAGCTAGCAGGTGGCTGGCTAGACAACAGCATGAAAAGTAGCTTCATATCATTAGTTATCTATTTTCTGGGCTCCATTTTTGCTTTCATTTTTCATGAGATAAAGCACAGATTTTAAAACCTTCTAAAATATCCTTTACTGTTCAACTTTCCTCTCCTTGTTTTCTCAAATTAAAATTCATTATCCACAGAAAGATTGTGCTAGTTTGAGCCTAGCTGGGATGTTTTGGTGAGAAGAATTAGATCATAGGCTGAGAAATGAAAACAATGGTGAGGTCTACTTCCCTCACAGCCTTACTGAGATGTGTAAAGAAGAAAGGNTTTTTATATATATATATATACATATATATGTATATACTGTAAATATCTGCTTGTAAATTGTGCTAGCTGTAAATATAAGCTTCATTCAAATTTTCAGAGCCAGCTGAGTCTAGTCTGGGTGATTTCTAAAGTGTGGGGGGGCAGGGGACACCCAAAGCATCACAAAGAGAAGAACGCAGCCTGCAGCCAAAAATTGAACATAAGCACTCACTTTCTTCACACATTAGCTTTCCAGTACAATCTGGCAGCTGAGAACTGAAAATAGTAGTATTGAAAACTTATAAAATGGGAGTGTTCAAATAGTCTTGGAAGCAATTTTTGACTGCTTTCAAAGAAACACTCTGTTTTGCATTTAAAAAAAGAAAGTAAATGGCATCATCTAGAATTGAAGGAGAGTGACTGCCTTTCACCCTGCCAGCAGTTTCACACTTCACAGAACCCATAGGATGTGTGGATTTTTTGTGTAATTGCACTTCCTAATACACACTAAGTCTCATGGGGGCAGGGAATTAATGTGGCTGAGTCAGGTGTTTGTACCTATTTACCAATATCTACCTAGTTAGCTGTAACATTCTTCTGTGCTCTAAACTGATCAGACTGTGTATAGTCATAAACAGAGACAATGACTGCCAGAAGAGGAACACATTCCTGACACAAGTAAACAAGGCACCGAATCTGAGTTTGGAGGAAGATGCTTACCAGCAATAGAACAAGGGGACACAGTGTGCCAGGGGAGGTCTAGGCTGGATGTTAGGAGGAAGTTTTTGCCAGAGTGAGTGATTTGCCATTGGAATGGGCTGCCCAGGGAGGTGGTGGAGTTGCCATCCCTAGAGGTGTTGAAGAAAAGTCTGGATGAGGCCCTTAGTGCCATGGTCCAGTTGATTGGCTAGGGCTGGGTGATAGGTTGGACTGGATGAGCTTGAAGACCTCTTCCAACTGGGTTGATTCTATATGATTCTATATTGCCTAGACAAGATCAGCAGCAATATTCTGGTTGTAAGCAATCACATTAAAAACTGGGCTACACTCACCACACCGTCACACACTGAGGTGTAGAAAACAATGAATCTGGGATTAGTTTTGGTTTCTCTTATCATTACCAAATGCACAAAACATTTACTTCTTTACTGTTTTTTATTGCCATAAACATCACAGTGACCAAAGTGTGAAAAAAGCACTTAAGGTCAGGCAAGCAAGCACACTGTCAATTAGCATTTGAGTATACAGAATCAGAACAGGCAAGCAAGTACACTGTCAATTAGCATTTGAGTATACAGAATCAGAATAGTTTTGGTCAGAAAAGACCTCTAAGATCATCCAGTCCAACCATCAACCTAACACCAGCATGGCCATTAAACTAGAGCACAAAGTGCCATGTCCACATGTCTCTTGAACACCGCCAGGGACACTGACTCCACCACTGCCCTAGATAGCATATTCCAACACCTGACCAAGTGTTTCATAAAGAAAATTATCCTAATGTCCAATCTAAACCTTCCCTGGCACAACCTCAGGCCATTTCCTCTCATCCTATCACTTGATCAAGAGAACAGACCAATCTCTGCCTCACTACAACCTCCTTTCACGTAGTTGTAGAGAGCAAAGAGGTCTCCCCTCGGCCTCCTCTCCTCTAGAATGAACAACCTCAGTTCCCTCAGTAGCTCTTCATAAGACTTGTCCTCTAGAATCTTTATTAGCTTTATTGTCCTACTTTAGACACACTCCAGCAACTCAAATTCTTTCATCTAGTGAGAAGACCAAAACTGAGCACAGTATACAGGTGTAGCCTCACCAGTGCTGAGCACAGGGGAACAATCAGTTCCCTGATCCTGTTGGTCATGCTGTTGCAGACACAGGCCAGGATACTTCTGGCCTTTTTGGCCACCTGGGCACACTGCTAGCTCACATTCAGATGGCTGTCAACCAAAACCCTTACGCTGCAAAGAGTTCTACAGGAGTCATTAGGTTTTACTTTTTGAGGAGTATTAATACATTTGAGAAGAGGTTGAGGAGTTATGCTTGGAAGTGGACTATGCAACATTTTGATTTATTATGTTCTTCCACTGCATCTGCCAGTCCTCTAACAGCACGTTACGGAGGGTGGATTCGCTTTCACAACTCTATTTAATCTTGATGCCTGATAATATGCCGTTGTAAATCAAAACTAGATTAGTCCTTGTAGAATTAATCCTCAGCTTCTCAAATGAAGTCAAACATCAGCTCAGATGAGCAGACCAGTAACCTCTGCCCTTGTGAAAAACAAATATTTTGTTGTCTTAAATTTTAAGGGAGCTATTGCTATGTACTCACTGTCTGTGCTGCCTGAAGAATGGCTCGTTTCAGTTCAGACCCTGCTATGGTGTCTTTAACTCACAATAAATCAAAAGGGAAGGAAACTCAATGGATCCAGATGAACTTACTTGTGACAATTGCATGTTTGATATTTGGACATGACAGAATAGAATAGAATAGAATAGAATAGAATAGAATAGAATCATAGAATCACAGTATCACAGTATCACCAAGGTTGGAAGAGACCTCACAGATCATCAAGTCCAACCCTTTACCACAGAGCTCAAGGCTAGACCAAGCAGGTTGGAAGAGACCTCCAACATCATCCAGTCCAACCTAGCACCCAGCCCTATCCAATCAACTAGACCATGGCACAAAATGCCTCATCCAGTCTTTTCTTGAACACCTCCAGGCAGGAGACTATTTTGTGAGCACAGTACTGCACCTTCCATTCTTATTTCAATATCCCCATTTACTTTTTACTGTGCTTTCCTCATCACTGCAGCACCTAAATCAGCAGCAGGGGAGTTTGAGCAACACCTTGTTACAGGAGCGGCTGTTTAGGCTGTTTTTAATACAAGGCACTACAGCAGTGGTGGAGTCTGAAAGGTTAAAATACAAATGCAGAAGTAAAATTAAGAGTGCCTGCATACAGGCAGCTGTTATGCAGGCATTTTACATCTGCACACTCAGGTGGTGGAAGTGTCACAGTGAACTAGTCCAAGAAGATAGACATGAAAAGAAATCCGCTAAAGAGAAAAGAAAGCAAGGAAGAAAAGAGCAGAAAGCAATGATTGAAAGCAAAACAGTGGATCTACATATAGAAAGTCTCTTTTCCTGGCAGCTTCTCTCCATGCTACCCACAAACACCACTGCCCAAAAAGGCTTTTCAGAGGGATGTGTTGGGAGTGATGTCTGTTTGTGGAACATGAGCAAAGGATGGACAATAGCCCAATAGGAAACAGCTTGTCTGTTCTATGGGCCTCTGGAGCTTAACTCTGGGTGTGGTTTTTTTATATTGGAGGCCCTGACACATTAAAGAATATCTCTGAAAGATGAATCCCTAATGATTGGCACAGGTTATAGTAATATATGGTGAGAAATCTGTGATAAAGCCTAAAGGATCAATGAATCACAGCAGAGATGTGGAACCGCTGTCAGGTTGAAGCTGAGATGAGAGAATCTCTGTTAATGGTTTTCATTTTACTGCATCACTTTCCCCAGTTGTAGCCAAGGTACCCATGCCCATTGTAGCAAATCCTTCCATTGTGCTTTGTTGGTGTTCTTCTCTGAGGTGTCACAGAAAACCTTCTTCACCTTCAGTTTATTTCAGCATCTTATCATCTTCTGGGTGTTTTAGAATTTCCTTCCTTCATTTGCATTGTTACCTGCAATGTATTTGTACAAGAGTATTGCATCCTTTACATACTGTATTATACCTTCCTTCCAATACCTGAAGGGATCATACAGGAAAGTTGGAGAAGGACTATTATTAAGATGTCTAGCAGCAGGACAAGGGGCAATAGTTTTAATCTGAGAGAGAATTATCTCTTCTAAACAATGTTGAGCATTTTACAAATGCAAAAAAGCAGTGAAAGTACTCAGCATTCTCTAAACTGAAGAAATATCAAGTAGTTTCACCATCTACTTCTGCAATGTTGCTTACATTATCTTAAGCAGCATCCTTTTAAGTAGCACAATACAGCATGATCATGGCTTGAAAATTTCCCTTGGCCTTGGAATTAGGTTTGGGCTCAAAAGGCAAAGTTTTGTTTCTCTGTCATCTTAAGTTCATCATTCTTGGTGAGGTTTTTTTTGGGGGGTAGGGTTGGGGGTTTTTGTTTTTTATTATTATTAGGTTTGGGGTTGTTTTTTGTTTCCTTTTTACACTTCTGTGATGGTTGGACTTGATGATCTATGAGGTCTCTTCCAACCTTAGTGATACTATGATGGGATACATTTGCATTGACTATTTGAGACAAACTCCCAACCTAAACAAGCTACATTTATCAACATCCAGGTTGGATGAGGCCTTGAGCAACCTGTTCTAGTGGGAGGTGCTCCTGCCTATGGCAGGGGGTTGGAACTGGATGATCTTTGAGGTCCCTTCCAACCTAAACCATTCTGTTCTATGATCACTGCTTATTGTGTTTTTTACAGTCTGGATGTTTGGTGGGGGCACCATCCCAGTGCAGTTTGAAACCACTTCTTTGTGATTTTCCAGTGCTTTACGGAACTAAATTTACTACTATTAGAATCATAGAATCAACCAAGTTGGAAGAGACCTCCAAGATCATCCAGTCCAACCTAGCACCCAGCCCTACACAATCAACTCGGCCATGGCACTAAGTGCCTCATCCAGGCTTTTCTTCAACACCTCTAGGGACAGCGACTCTACCACCTCCCTGGGCAGCCCATTCCAATGTCAATCACTCTCTCTGGCAAGAACTTCCTCCTTACTTCCAGACTAACATCCATCTCTGACCTGGTTCTCTCGCTCCTCTGGACGATCTGTACCTCCAGGACTCTGTCTTGGCAGGAGACTTGCAGGTGTAGGAAGGATGTCTTGCGATGTGCAGTCTTAGCACATTGTCACACTGGCTGTACAGGTCTAGCACATGGAGGCATTTAGAGCCTGTTACTGGTAAACTCAAGGCAGGCAGTTTTCAGGCAAACAAACTCAGAGAATCAGTTTGTTACTTTGTGGCAGAGCTAGCTTATAGCTTAGCAAAGCACGGCAGCAGGCAAGCAAGCATCAATACAACAGCAGTGCACGTTGTGTTTACCTGCATATCTCTATGCAGCCTGAGACTAATGGGCCTTTGGAATCAGAATAGCCAATCAGAATGGCAGTTAGCCAAGCTTGACCATATTAGGTGAAACCATAGGCTTGCTTTACCCAAATTTGGGACAAGCATAGGCCTTGCACAAGGCAGGCACAAGGTAAGCATGTGCACCCTGGTCACCACAGGAGTTAAACAAGTCTGGGCAAGCCAGAGTCCTTAGACTCAGTGGCTCCAGGTTCTTTGTCCTCTTTCCTGCTGTTGCTTCTCCCCAAAACAGAAGGAGGGAGAGCAGAAAACCATGTCTGGGCAAGCCAGGATATGTATAAGCCTATTTCTGCCTATCAGGCCTACCACAACATATGTTAGACTAATTTATCCACATTTACATTTTAAAACATAAATAAATCTATCTTCCCTTAAGCTGAAGGTATGCAAAAGCAACATACAATACAAATAACTAACATATTTAACATTAACATATTTAACATTTTCTCCACCATAGTGCATTAACAGTGTTAGTCAGGGTAAAAGACAATACTCAAGATCTGTACAGCTCTTCTAATGTGTATTATTGCCTGCACCTTATGCTGTGCTGCAATGATTTCTTGAACTGTCCACAATCTATATTGTGAAATTCTCATAGTGCTAGTAACATATCATAGATCATAGAATCATAGAATGGTTTAGGTTGGAAGGGACCTCAAGGATCATCCAGCTCCAACCCCCTGCCATAGGCAGGGACACCTCCCACTACAGCAGGTTGCTCAAGACCTCATCCAGCCTGGCTTTAAACACCTCCAGGGAGGAAGCATCTACAACCTCCCTGGGCAACCTGTGCCAGTGTCTTACCACCCTCACTGTAAAGAACTTCCTCCTAACATCCAGTCTAAATCTCCCCTCTTCCAGCTTAAACCCATTCCCCCTCGTCCTGACATTACCAGACCTTGTCAATAGTCCCTCCCCAGCCTTCCTGTAGGCTCCCTTCAGGGGGGAATATAAGGGGATAGAGCAATATCAATTTCCAATTAGTAGTAGTAATAATCTTGTGGAAAATCAATCTTTGTGCCTGTATTAACTGGAATTTTCTTAATCTTCTACATCCACTCACAGAAATAGCATCACATCTACTCTTCTTTTTTTCTTCAGTTGAAATTCAGTTCAATATAATCTGTCACCCTATTTTTAGAGAAGAGATGAGGATGTGTCCTCAGAGATAACTACCAGATGATTTATTCCAGGAATGAGCATGGCTTATACAACACTTGCAACTTGTTGTCAAAACATATAGCAAGATATATTATCAAAACTAACCATGTACTGATGAGAAAAGCTCCACTTCCACCTCCCATTTAATGAAGCCATATTACTCAACTATCTCACAAGGTTGCAGAGCCCAGCTGTTCTGAGAGCATGTGTAAAAAGAAGCTTCAGTGTATCTCACCCAAATTTATTGAGGTTCAGAACTCTAGGTCTTTTCTTTTAACAAACTGTGCTAGTTTGAAGCTAGCTAGAATGTTTTGGTGAGAAGAACTAGATGATAGGCTGAGAAATGAAAACAATGGTGAGGTCTACTTCGCTCACAGTCTTGCTGGGATGTGTACAAAGGAAAGACAAAACAAAAGATTAGGTCACTTTCGCTCTGCACTTTGCTTGGGCACTTCGTGCTGGGCTGTTCTCTCAGCTCTGTGCCTGCTGGGGAGAGCTGAGGCTGCTGGCTGAACTCCATCTTGCTCTCTAACCTCACCCTGCATCTGCTTTGCTGATTCACCTTTGCTTCTTAATCCTCTTGGCCGAACCTCCATTCTTCCTTGGGACTGGGGTAAGGTTGAGAGGGGTAGGGAGAAGGTGAGGGGGTGGTTGAGAGCCCCTCCTGGGGACTCAGGTTTCTGGGAGGGGAGTTGTGTTTCT
>WAAF01017917.1:64811-212633 GCA_013400475.1 Tricholaema leucomelas | reverse complement strand
TGCATCCCCCTTCAGATACTGGAAGGCCACTTCACAATCTCCTCCAAGCCTTCTCTTCTCCAGTCTTCATCAGTTTCATTGCCCTTCTCTGAACCTGCAGCAGCACCTCAATCATAGATTCAAAGAACGCTTTGGGTTGGAAGAGACCTTAAAGAGGATGATCTGACTCCCTCACCATGTACAGGGACACCACTAGACCAGGCTGCTCAAGATCTCATACAACCAGGCCTTGAGCACTTCTTGGAAGACATCAATCATGGAATCACAGAATGTCAGGGGCTGGAAGGGACCTCCAAAGCTCATCTAGCCCAGCCCCCTGCCAGAGCAGGATCACCCAGAGCAGGTCACACTGGAATGCATCTAGACGGTTCTGGAATATCTCCAGAGAGGGAGACTCCACAGCCCCCCTGGGCAGCCTCTTCCAGTGCTCTGTCACCCTCACAGGGAAAAAATTCTTCCTCCTATGCCTCAAAGCAATGTCCTTCTTGGAGCCAGGGCCCCAAAACTGAACCCAGCACTGAAGGTGTGACCTCAGCAGTGCTGAGTACAGGAAGAAAAGGCACAGTGTCAGCAATGAGCAGCAAGGCACTCTGCACCCTGGGGTAACGATGCTTGCTGTGATGGGAGAAGTCCTCCATCTGCTCTCCAGCCCCACAGCTGCTCCATGCGAGTCAGAAATCAGAGAATCACAGAATCAAGCAGGTTGGAAGAGACCTCCAAGATCATCCAGTCCAACCTAGCACCCAGCCCTGTCTAGTCAACCAGACCATGGCACTAAGTGCCTCAGCCAGGCTTTGCTTCAACACCTCCAGGGATGTTGACTCCACCACCTCCCTGAGCAGCCCATTCCAATGCCAATCACTCTCTCTGACAACAACTTCCTCCTAACATCCAGCCTAGACCTGCCCTGGCACAACTTGAAACGGTGTCCCCTTGTTCTGTTGCTGGGTGCCTGGGAGAAGAGACCAACCCCACCTGGCTACAACCTCCCTTCAGGTAGCTGTAAGCAGCAATGAGCTCTGCCCTGAGCCCTCTCTTCTGCAGGCTGCACACCCCCAGCTCCCTCAGCCTCTCCTCAGAGGGTTTGTGTTCCAGGCCTTTCACCAGCCTTGTCAGCCTTCTATGGACACCTTCCAGGAGGGTGAAAGAGAAGGATCTTAGGAATGTGGTTTAGCGATGAGCTTGTGGTGCTGTATGGAAGGTTGTGCTAGATGTTCTTGCAGGTCTCTTTCAACCAAAGACATTCAGTGATTCTGTGGTCTGTGGGCAGGTTGAACAGCTTCCAAGTCAACCTACAGCAGAGCTCTGCTATGACACCAAGCTAGGAGAAGCTGTGGAGCTCTTGGAGGGCAGGAGAGCCCTGCAGAGGGACCTGGACAGACTGGATGGGTGGGCAGAGGCCAATGGGATGAGATTGAACAAGGCCAAATGCAGGGTTCAGCACTTTGGCCACAACAACCCCAAGCAGCACTACAGGCTGGGGACAGAGTGGCTGAGAGCAGCCAGCCAGAGAGGGACCTGGGGTTACTGGTGGATAGTAGGCTGAAGATGAGCCAGAAGTGTGCCCAGGTGGCCAAGAGAGCCAATGGCATCCTGGCCTGCATCAGGAGCAGTGTGGGCAGCAGGACAAGGGAGGTTCTTCTGCCCCTGTACTCAGCACTGCTCAGGCCACACCTTGAGTGCTGTGTCCAGTTCTGGGCTTCTCAATTCAAGAGAGATGTTGAGGTGCTGGAAGGTGTCCAGAGAAGGGCAGCAAGGCTGGGGAGGGGCCTGGAACACAAACTCTATGAGGAGAGGCTGAGGGAGCTGGGGGTGTGCAGCCTGCAGAAGAGGAGGCTCAGGGCAGAGCTCATTGCTGTCTGCAGCTACCTGCAGGGAGGCTGTAGCCAGGTGGGGGTTGGTCTCTTCTGCCAGGCAAGCAGCAACAGAACAAGGGGACAGAGTCTCAAGTTGTGCTGGGGGAGGTCTAGGCTGGATGTTAGGAGGAATTTGTTGGCAGAGAGAGTGATTGGCATTGGAATGGGCTGCCCAGGGAGGTGGTGGAGTCACCGTCCCTTGGAGGTGTTGAAGCAAAGCCTGGATGAGGCACTTAGTGCCATGGTCTGGTTGATTGGACAGGGCTGGGTGCTAGGTTGGGCTGGCTGAGCTTGGAGGTCTCTTCCAACCTGCTTGATTCAATTCTTTTCTGTGCTATTTTTTGTGTGAAGCAAAGCTTTGTCCTTCCTCCATGTGATGTCTCCCAGCAATTTCATTGCCTTATTCAACTTCACTCCTCATATTGCTCTTTAATCCTGTTTAATCTTCTTTAATACTCTATATGAACTGCTGACATCATCACTCTTGAAACGATTAGGACAGAAAATGATCTTTTGGGTCCTTTTCCTACACTTGAGGTAGTAATAAAGTCCTTTAGGAAGACAACTTTGGGGAGGCAATGTTTGGCTATGTTTAAAAGCCAAGGGAGCTTTGGCAAGCCATCATCTCATTAAGTCTGCCTGAATATGAGAAGTTAATATTAATTTCATTTTCCTATATCCCAATCAGAAGGCAGCAGAGAAGAAAACAACATAATCTGATTAAACAAATTAGAGTCACTCTGCTAAAATTGCCCTTAGGTCTTTGCTTATTTTTAACTGCAGAAGCTTCAAAAAAAAACCCAAAAAAACAACAACAAAACCAAAACCAAACAAAACAAAATCCCCAAACTCCCCCCACATCTTATCTCAGATCTCATTAAAGCTACTTCTCCCCAGCAGCTCCTAGCTGCCAGGGCGTGGAATGCAGATATTCCACGTCAGGCTTCCAAACCTGCGCAGGGTTCTTTGCTTCAGTCCTGCTCCAGATTCAGGAGGTGAGTTTTAGGAGAAGTTCTTTACTGTGAGGGTGGTGAGACAGTGCCAACAGGCTGCCTGGGGAAGCTGTGGAGGCTTCAAGCCTGGATGTGTTGGAAGGTAGGTTGGATGGGACCTTGAGCACTGGGGGTGCTTGGGTCCGTGGCAGAAGGATGCAACTCAAGGAGCTGTGAAGTCCCTTCCAACCCAACCCATTTTGTGAGTCTATGAAATTTGGATTGAAGACTGATGGATGCTCTTCTCCAAGGGAGAAATGGCTGTTGCACCACATCAGGACATCAAGTGAGGAGCTGACTTGCTGTGAAAGGTTCCCAGCATCCCTTCATATCCCTAATGTCTATGCCTGCTCACTCCGAGCACCTCAAGCCACCAAAGCAACCCCTTCCTAGCTACAACCTCTTTTAGGGAGTTGTAGAGAGCAATGTGGTCTCTCCTCAGCCTCCTCTTCTCCAGGCTGAGTGATCCCAGGTCCCTCATCTGCTCCTTTCCAGACCTTTTGCTAGCTTTGTTGCCCCTCTCTGGACACGCTCCAGCACCTCAACGTCCTTCTTGGACTGAAGGGCACAAAATTGAACCCAGGGCTCCAAGTGTGGTCTCACTGGTGCCCAGTAAAGGGGCATGATCCCTGCCCTGGTCATCCAGTGCTCTGCATAGGGAGTTGTAGAGAGCAATGTGGTGGCCTTCCTGGCCACCTGGGCACATACTGGCTCATCTTCAGTTGTGGTCACCAGCACCCTCAGGCTCTTTTCTGCTGGGCAGCTTTCCAGGCACTCTGCCCCGAGCCTGCAGCTTTTGTGGGGCTGTTGTGATCCAGCTGCAAGACCCACGACTGGTGGACACCTGAATGATACTAGAATCATAGAATGGTTTAGGTTGGGAGGGACCTCAAAGCTCAGCCAGTTCCAACCCCCTGCCAGAGGCAGGGACACCTCCCACTAGAACAGGTCACTCACAGGCTCACAGGATGTCAGGGGTGGGAAAGGACACAAAGAGATCATCGACTACAGCCCCCTTGCCACAGCAGGACCACACAATGGAGCTCAGGACACAGAGGAACACATTCAGACAGGACTTGAAAAGCTCCAGAGAAGGAGACTCCACAACCTCTCTGGGCAGCCTGTGCCAGGGCTCTGGGACCCTTCCAGGAAAGAATTTGCCCCTTGTGTTGAGCTGGAACCTCCTGTGCTGCAGCTTCCATCCATTGCTGCTTGTCCCATCCCAAGGAGCAAGATGTCATCCAGCTTGGTCTTGAACACTTCCAGGCAGCATCACAAACTCCCTGAGCAACCTGTGCCAGTGTCTAACCACCATCACTGCAAAGAACAGTTTCAATCTCCTCTCTGACACTTTAAACCCATTCCTCCTCATCCTGTCATTACCAGACCTTGTCAATAGTCCCTCCCCAGCCCTCCTGTAGCCCCCTTCAGATCCTGGAAGGCCACTCCAAAAACTACTGGAAGCCTTCTCTTCTCCAGGCAGCAGAGCCCAAACTCTTTCAGCCTGTGCTCATAGCAGAGCTGATGCAGCCCTCTCAGCATCTTGGTGGCCTCCTCTGGACTGGCTCCAACAGTTCCATGCCCTTGTGGTGTTGTTGGCACATGCCTCCTTCTCAGGAGGTGCCATCCTGATAGAAGCACTGCCCTATCTCCTGAGAGGCACTCAGATAGTGCTTTGATGATCTCTGGTGAGACAGAGCAGCTGAAAGCAAACAGATTCCTGCCATTAGAGGTTTGGTAGGCACAAGCCAGTACTGACCTTGCCTCCATTCCTCGCAGCACACTTTCAGGACTGCTTGATTCAATAAGGAGAGACCTGCAGTAAATATTTATGAAACATCACATCACATCAAAATTACAGGTTATTTAAGTTTAATTTGCATTTATACTTCCAAACCAGGTTATTACAGAGCAGAAAGGTAGGGAAATTAAATTCATAAGGCACATTACAGCAATTTGAACAAATTGTACCTCGCAGCAATTGGTATCAGGGATGCAGTCGGTGCCTCTTTGCTCTCCTGCAGCCTGTAAATGAATTTCCACAGCCTTCCCAGGGACAGCTGTGCTGCTTCCCTTGTAACAGATGCAGGATGAGAACAATTGTCACATCATCAGGCCTCCTGTTACATTCAATCCTAAAGCATTTGAACTCCCTGGCAAAAGGAAAGGAAAGAGATTCTTCTTGCCATAGAGTGACAGAATCATGGAATCACAGAACCACTGAATTGATTCACTTGAAAAAAAGCCCCTAAGACAGTTGAGTTCAGCTCTCAACCCAACACCAGCACAGCCATTAGACCATGCCCAAAGTGATGGGCCCACAGGTGTCTTCAATACTTCCAAGGGTGATGATTCCATCCCCTCCCTGGGCAGCCTGTGCCAATGCCTGATCACTCCTGCAGGAAATAAATTATTCCTCATGTCCAACTTCAACCATCCCCAGCATAATTTCAGGCCAGTTCCTCTCATCCTATCACCCTGACACTGGGGAGTATGTAAAACATTTGAACTTCCCAGCCAAAGGGGACTCATGGAATCCTACAACAACTCATGCAATCCTACAACAACTCATAGAATCCTACAACAACTCATGGAATCCTACAACAACTCATGCAATCCTACAACAACTCATAGAATCCTACAACAACTCATAGAATCCTACAACAACTCATGCAATCCTACAACAACTCATAGAATCCTACAACAACTCATAGAATCCTACAACAACTCATGCAATCCTACAACAACTCATAGAATCCTACAACAACTCATAGAATCCTACAACAACTCATGCAATCCTACAACAACTCATAGAATCCTACAACAACTCATGGAATCCTACAACAACTCATGCAATCCTACAACAACTCATAGAATCCTACAACAACTCATAGAATCCTACAACAACTCATGCAATCCTACAACAACTCATAGAATCCTACAACAACTCATGGAATCCTACAACAACTCATGCAATCCTACAACAACTCATAGACTCATGCAACAACTCATGGAATCCTACAACAACTCATAGACTCATGCAACAACTCATAGAATCCTACAACAACTCATGCAATCCTACAACAACTCAGAATCATACAACAACTCATGGAATCATACAACAACTCATGGAATCATACAACTGGAGCACCTCTGCTATGAGGACAGGCTGAGAGAGTTGGGACTCTTCAGCCTGGAGAGGAGAAGGCTTCGAGGAGACCTTATAGTGGCCTTCCAGTATTTGAAGGGAGCCTACAGGAAAGCTGGGGAGGGACTATTTACACGGTCTAGTAATGTTAGGACGAGGGGGAATGGGTTTAAGCTGGAAGAGGGGAAATTTAGACTGGATGTTAGGAGGAAGTTCTTTACAGTGAGGGTGGTAAGGCACTGGAACAGGTTGCCCAGGGAGGTTGTGGATGCTTCCTCCCTGGAGGTGTTTAAGGCCAGGCTGGATGAGGCCTTGGGCGAGCTGCTCTAGTGGGAGGTGTCCCTGCCTGTGGCAGGGGGTTGGAGCTGGATGATCCTTGAGGTCCCTTTCAACCTAGACCATTCTATGATTCTATGAACTCAGAACCCTACAACAACTCATAGAATCCTACAACAACTCATGGAATCCTACAACAACTCATAGAATCATGCAACAACTCATAGAATCATGCAACAACTCATAGAATCCTACAACAACTCATGGAATCCTACAACAACTCATGGAATCCTACAACAACTCATGGAATCATACAACAACTCATGGAATCCTACAACAACTCAGAATCATACAGCAACTCATAGAATCATGCAACTCATAGAATCATACAATAACTCATGGAATCATAGAATCAGTCAGGGTTGGAAGGCACCACAAGGATCATCTAGTTCCAACCCCCCTGCCATGGGCAGGGACACCCTACCCTAGAGCAGGATTAATGAGAGAAGGGGTTAATGGATTAATGAGAGAACTCCTCCTTTCTCATTAACCCACAGCAGCAGCCCTTATAGAATCACAGAATCAATAAGGTTGGAAAAGGCCTCTAAGATCATTGAGTTTAAGCTTCTACATAACATCTGTGACCACTGGACCATGTCCCTAAGTGCCATATCTAGATGTGTTTTCAACACCTCCAAGGACTGTGAATCTACCACCTCACAGGGCAGCCTGAACACTCTTGCAATCCCAAGCACATCTCCAGGTTGGGTTGCAAATGGCAGAGAGCAGCCCTGAGGAAAAGGACCTGGGGGTCTGGGTTGATGAAAAGCTCAACATGAGCCTGCAGTGTGCACATGCAGCCCAGACAGCAACCCTGTGCTGGGCTGCAGCAAGAGCAGTGTGGGCAGCAGGGCAAGGGAGGGGATTCTGCTCCTTGGCTCTCCTCAGACCCCACCTGCAGTCCTGTGTGCAGTTCTTGAGCCCCCAACACAGAAGAACATGGAACTGCTGGAGCCAGTCCAGAGGCCACCAAGATGCTGCAGCAGCTCTGCTCTGAGGACAGGCTGAGAGAGTTTGGGCTCTGCAGCCTGGAGAAGGCTTTGAGGAGACCTTGGAGTGGCCTTGCAGTATGTGAAGGGGGCTACAGGAGGGCTGTGGAGGGACTGCTGACAAGGTCTGGTAATGGCAGGATGAGGAGGAATGGGTTTGAGGTGTCAGAGGAGAGNCAACAACTCATAGAATCATGCAACAACTCATAGAATCATGCAACAACTCATGGAATCCTACAACAACTCATGGAATCCTACAACAACTCATGGAATCATACAACAACTCATGGAATCCTACAACAACTCAGAATCATACAGCAACTCATAGAATCATGCAACTCATAGAATCATACAATAACTCATGGAATCATAGAATCAGTCAGGGTTGGAAGGCACCACAAGGATCATCTAGTTCCAACCCCCCTGCCATGGGCAGGGACACCCTACCCTAGAGCAGGATTAATGAGAGAAGGGGTTAATGGATTAATGAGAGAACTCCTCCTTTCTCATTAACCCACAGCAGCAGCCCTTATAGAATCACAGAATCAATAAGGTTGGAAAAGGCCTCTAAGATCATTGAGTTTAAGCTTCTACATAACATCTGTGACCACTGGACCATGTCCCTAAGTGCCATATCTAGATGTGTTTTCAACACCTCCAAGGACTGTGAATCTACCACCTCACAGGGCAGCCTGAACACTCTTGCAATCCCAAGCACATCTCCAGGTTGGGTTGCAAATGGCAGAGAGCAGCCCTGAGGAAAAGGACCTGGGGGTCTGGGTTGATGAAAAGCTCAACATGAGCCTGCAGTGTGCACATGCAGCCCAGACAGCAACCCTGTGCTGGGCTGCAGCAAGAGCAGTGTGGGCAGCAGGGCAAGGGAGGGGATTCTGCTCCTTGGCTCTCCTCAGACCCCACCTGCAGTCCTGTGTGCAGTTCTTGAGCCCCCAACACAGAAGAACATGGAACTGCTGGAGCCAGTCCAGAGGCCACCAAGATGCTGCAGCAGCTCTGCTCTGAGGACAGGCTGAGAGAGTTTGGGCTCTGCAGCCTGGAGAAGGCTTTGAGGAGACCTTGGAGTGGCCTTGCAGTATGTGAAGGGGGCTACAGGAGGGCTGTGGAGGGACTGCTGACAAGGTCTGGTAATGGCAGGATGAGGAGGAATGGGTTTGAGGTGTCAGAGGAGAGATTGAAAGTGGATGTTAGAAAGAAGTTGTTTGCAGTGAGGGTGGCGAGACACTGGCACAGGTTGCCCAGGGAGGTTGTGGAGCACAGAATGTGATTGAATGTGAACCTGATGAGCTTTGAGGTCCCTTCCAACCTAAACCATTCTATGGTTCTGATTTATATCTATCAGTCACAGAATCACAGAATGGTTTGGGTTGGAAGGGACATTGAAGATCATCTAGTTCAAAGCCCACTGCTGAGGGAAGGGGCACCTCCCACTAGACCAGGTTCCTTCAGGCCCCCCCTGACCTGGACTCTTTATCTGTGTTAGCTCACCCTGGCCAGGATTAAGGGGTTCCTTACTTCCTCCTACCATCAATTTGATCCCAAACGAATCTAGATGTCAAGGATAAAAGCTGATACTCTTTGCAGTTGCCACAGAGTCACAGAATGTATCAGTGTGGAAGGTCATCTTATCCAAACCCCCTCCAGTCAGCAGGGACATGTCCAACCAGACCTGTCTGCACATAGTCCCACCAAGTTTACAAGGTCTGGTAATGTCAGGACGAGGGGGAATGGGTTTAAACTGGCAGAGGGGAGATTTAGACTGGATGTTAGGAGGAAGTTCTTTGCAGTGAGGGTGGTGAGACACTGGCACAGGTTGCCCAGGGAGGTTGTGGAGCACAGAAGCACCGAATGTGATCAAAGATCACATTCGGTGCTTCTGTGCTCCACAACCTCCCTGGAGGTGTTTAAGGCCAGGCTGGATGAGGCCTTGAGCAACCTGCTCTGGTGGGAGGTGTCCCTGCCTATGGCAGGGGGGTGGAGCTGGATGATCCTTGAGGTCCCTTGCAACCTAAACCATTCTATGATTCTATGATTCTATAAGTTTGACCATGAGTATCCCTAGAGATGGGGCCTCAAGTCCATCCCTGGGCAACCTGTTTCAGTGTCTTACCACCCTGACTTCTTCCTAATGTCCAACCTCAATCTACTACTGCAGATCCAAACCCTTGCCCCTTGTCTTGTCACCATAGGCCCTTCTAATCAGTCCCTCCCCAGCCTTCCTGTAAGTCCCTTTCAGATATTGAAACACAGCCCTAAGGTCTCCTCAGAGCCTTTTCTTCTCCAGGCTCCACACCTCTCTCAGCCTCTTCTCTCTCCTAGAGGTATTGGAACTGTATTATATTTGAGGTCCTTTCCAACCCAAACATTTCAGGATTCTGTGATTTTTGTGGTCCACAACCCAGAGAAATCAGAATGCCAAATAAGCTCCATGGGAAAAGCATCCTCTGTGGGGAAGAACTACTGCTGGTCCAAGGTCTGCTCTCTCCTTAGAATCATAGAATCAGCCAGGTTGGAAGAGACCTCCAAGATCATCCAGCCCAATCTATCACCCAGCCCTATCATTCTTGTAGGAGAGGTTCTTTGCCTAGATGGGATGAGTCCAGTTCAAGGACTGGGAGCCCTCCAGATTCCAGACACTGAGGAGTCTCTTCTTGGTCACGAAAGAGGTGCCAGACTGGAGACAAAGCACCTACATGTCCTTGGCTGCTGTCTGGATGAAGTGACTCCAGGTGCCTTGAGGTGCTAGACCGGCACAGGGATGCCCTGCGCGTATGAGTGGTGAAGGTGTTGAAGCATGGACACAGAGTGGAGACAGAGTTTTGCCCTCAGGAGAAAGTGTGACTTAAATCAGATGAGGGGTTTTTTTTCTGTGTAGGACAACACAGGTTTGCAAAGTGACAGCTCAGACACCAACACTGCTGTTCACAGTGACATTTAAAGGAGCATCTCACTTCTGATGTGGAAATGTTTCTCTCCTAATTAGCAAGCTAAGTTTTGTTGTTTTCAATGGATTGCTTGAACTGTCTTTGTTTCATTTTTCTCTCTTGGCTTTCTCTTCCCCTTGGAAGGAAAAAAAACACCCTTGGACCAGCAGTAGTTCCTCCCCACAGAGGCTGCTTTTCCTACAGAGTTTATTTAGCACTCAGAGTTCTCTGGGTTGTTGACCATAAAAATCATGGAATGCTGGAATGTTTGGCTTGGAAGAGACCCTAAAGAGAATACAATTCCTATATTCCTGCCATAGGCAGGGACAGTTTCCACCAGACCAGATTGCTCAAAGCCTCATCCAACATGGCTCTGAACACCTCATAGAATCATAGAATCAATCAGGCTGGAAGAGAGCTCCAAGCTCAGCCACTCCAACCTAGCACCCAGCCCTGGCCAATCACCCAGACCATGGCACTAAGTGCCCCAGCCAGGCTTGGCTTCAACACCTCCAGGGATGGTGACTCCACCACCTCCCTGGACAGCCCATTCCAATGCCAATCACACTCTCTGACAACAACTTCCTCCTAACATCCAGCCTAGACCTCCCCTGGCACAGCTTGAGACTGTGTCCCCTTCTTCTGTGCTGGTTGCCTGGCAGCAGAGCCCAACCCCACCTGGCTACAGCCTCCCTGCAGGTAGCTGTAGACAGCAATGAGCTCTGCCCTGAGCCTCCTCTTCTGCAGGCTGCACACCCCCAGCTCCCTCAGCCTCTCCTCACAGGGCTGTGCTCCAGGCCCCTCTCCAGCCTTGCTGCCCTTCTCTGGACACCTTCCAGCACCTCAACATCTCTCTTGAATTGAGGAGCCCAGAACTGGACACAGCACTCAAGGTGTGGCCTGACCAGCGCTGAGCAGAGGGGCAGAAGAACCTCCCTTGTCCTGCTGGCCACACTGCTCCTGATGCAGGCCAGGATGCCATTGGCTCTCCTGCCCACCTGGGCACATTGATGGCTCATCTTCAGCTACTCTCTACCAGCACCCCCAGGGCCCTCTCTGCTCTCAGCCTGTAGCACTGCTTGGGGTTGTTGTGGCCAAAGTGTAGAACCCAGCACTTGGCCTTGTTCAATCTTGTCCCATTGACCTCTGCCCATTCATCCATCCAGGTCCCTCTGCAGGGCTCTCCTACCTTCCAACAGCTCCACACCTGCTCCTAGCTTGGTGTCATCTGCAAACTTAATCCCCTGCTCCAGATTGTCAATAAAGATATTGAACAAGAAAGAAGCTGCTTAGCCTCTGTTGTCTCTGAATCATATCCTTCACAAGAAGACTTCCCTCTGCACTCACAGCAGTCAACCCCAAGGGTTCCTGTGCTGGGGTGACCAAGCAGCCACCTCCTCTCAGCAGCACGAGCCTGGATCCTTGGAGAGGGCTGAGGCAATGCTCCTGGGTGAAGCACATCCTAATGAGGTCATGTGGAAAACACTAAGCTGCTTTTCCACATGAACTACTCCTGCTCAGGCAGAAAATAATGCACTGCTATTCAGGGCCTTGAATGATTCTCTATGTCCTAGTCCAGGAGTTTGGGGCTGTGGGGCCAGCAGAGCATCAGGCAGCCCTTGAACTCTCTTTCTGGGATGGGGGAAAGGCAAGGAAGAGAAGCTCAGGTGCACCATAACATGGCATTCCTCTGGTACCTCCAGTTGTGCTAGAAATACTTAGGGTCTGCCAGCCTGTTGGAACTGGATGATCTTTGAGGTCTCTTCCAACCTACACCAGTTGATGATTCTATGATTCTGAAATCAACCAAACCCAATATTAATAAGAAGGAGCCTGTGACCCTGTGACTGTTGGGAAATTCCTCTGAAATGTCACCTGGCAGCATCTTCTCCCCAAAAGAACAGAGGTGCTGGTGGACAATGTGTGTGTAGATGCTCCCAGGCCTTCAGGATGACCTTATCATTATTATGGAGCCCCCAAGACAAGAAGGACATGGAACTCTTGGACTGAATCTAGAGGAATTCCATGAAGATGCTCAGAGGGCTGCAGCAGCTCTGCTATGAGGACAGGCTGAGAGAGTTGGGGCTCTGCAGCCTGGAGAAGAGAAGGCTTTGAGGAGACCTTGGAGTGGCCTTCCAGTATCTGAAGGGAGCTACAGGAGGGCTGGGAAGGGACTATTGACAAGGCCTTGTAATGACAGGAGGAGGAGGAATAGGTTAAAAGAGATTGAAACTGGATGTTAGGAAGAAGTTTGTAATGAGAGTGGTGAGACACTGGCACAGGTTGCCCAGGGAGGTTGTAGAGCACAGAAGCACCCAATGTGATCTTTGATCTGTGTTTCTGTGCTCCACAACCTTCCTGGAGGTGTTCAAGGCCAGGTTGGATGAGGCCTTGAGTGACCTGTTCTGGTGGGAGGTGTCCCTGCCTTTGGAGGAGGTTGGAACTGGCTGAGATTCGAGGTCCTTTCCAACCTAAACCATTCTATGATTCTTTGATTTTTTGCCTTTGGTGATGGCAAACAGACTGCAGACTCCTGCTGAATCGTGAGGCCACTAAGTCTGTCTTGGCACTCTCCACTGAGGCAGCTTATTAAATCCAGTCTCGTGGCCAAGTTCCTCCTGTCTCAGGCTGGAAGTCCCAGATCAAGTGTCTGCAGTGTGCCACACAGTGATCTGTGCTCATAGTTCACCCCATAATGGCTCCATTTCTATCTCAATGACTCCAGACACTTCTCTGCTTATCTGCTCCAATTATGCTGATGACCATGCAGTTGTGTGAATGAAATCCACACCATTAGCCACCCGTGACACTGGAAAGCCTTTTCTGCAGGAGCTGATGTGTGCTGGATCAAGTAGAACTCATTTCTTCAGACACATGCTGCAGCCCAAGTTCTTTGCAAAGGTTGTCTTGTGAGCTGGAGCAGAGCTGGTTGTGGTCAGGGCTGTATCTTCCCAGATCAGGCTCTGCTCGCTGAGGCGCTTCCTGAAGCTCAGGGCAGTTTGCACTGCCAGGGGCTGATTCTAGCAGGGAGAGCTCCTGCCAAGGGCTGGGCTGCAGAAAGGCTCTGCCTGAGGCTTGCTCTTCTGCACACCAAGGGCACTGCCACAGCTTGTGCCCCACTTTAGGGGCAGGAAGGCAGAGGTGGCAGCTGTGGGGAGGAGCAGCCAAGGCAACTGCCCAATAAGGGATTGCAGCCCATGGATGGCATCTTCAAGACCAAACCAAGGCATCCCCAGAGTCAAACCTCTTTTTCCCTGGGGAATGTCCCAGGAGGACTCTATCCCTTCTGCTTTCCATCCTGATCCCTGTGTTCCTGAATCCAGTTCCAGAATCTGGTTCCCATCTGCTGCTGAGTCTGGCCTGACACTTGCCCAGTGCCTGCCCCCAGCATCAGTGGTGCCAATGATGCTGTCACTGCTCTCAGGCCTGGGTTTTTGTCTGTGTCTCTATTCCAAGGCATTGTTCTTCTTCTCATCCCAGCTGGTCGAGTTCTTTCCCACCACATCAGCCTCTCTCCCTTTGATAAGGCAAGAGGTCATCTTGGACATCCTCTGGCATTGCTCTGGTGGCCAGCCCAGCCCTGCTCCTTGACACGAGGCTGCTGCATTTCCCCTCTTGCCCGGGCACACAGCCAGATGCCCATGCTGCACAGCTCTGTTTTTTGGATGAAGATGCTCTCCCAGCAGCAGGACCTCTGCTTTCCCAGGCAAAACTCTGGGCACATTGCTGCTTTCTTGCTGGGCCAAGGGATCATATCTGCAACAGAAAGAAAAGCTGCTGGAGGCAGGGGCAGCCTGAAGCAAGGCTGCAGCCATGTGGTCCTCGGGGTGCTCCATACTTCCTGGGCATGCAGCTGGCTGCAGCACCTCTGCCAGCTGGCAGAGCCTGGCTATGCCCCATGGCCAGAAGGCTGGAGTCTGACTGGGCAAGGCTGTACCTTCTGGAGGCCCAGCTGAGCTCTTATCCAGGTCACCTCATTCAGCACTTACTGGATTAGCAGAATTTCAGTGTCCAATCCTTCTAACAGCAGCAGCAGATCTGTCCCTGCACAGCAAGAAAGGCATTAATGGCTGGAAAGGAGTGTGGGGTGCCAGCCCTGAGAGGGCAGAACTTTGCTCCTGAGATGAAAAGCAGAGTTGTCACCTGCTCCACCCAGTGCCCCAGTTGGAATCCTGCTCACAGGATGCAAGCTTTATTGTTTAGGATCTTTCTCCTGCTGACAGCACCAGGCTTTTCAGGAATGCATTTATTCGTGGCCAGCTTGTCACCATTTGCTCTTCTGCCAGGGTTATTTTTAGAGCAAGTGGCTTTCTAGCCCTCCCTGATGTTTCCCTCTCCATGTGTTTGCAGAGAGCAATCAGGTCCTTTCTCAGCCCTGGCTTGTTTAGGCTGAAGAAGCCCTCATTAGGTGCTCTTATGAAGGCATTCTCCAGGCAGGTCTCAGCCTGAATTCATCTTTGATCAGATCTGTGAATTCCTCCTGCTCTTCTTTGCATCAGCACAGCTCATAACTTCTCACCCAGGTCTCATCCTTGGTGTTTTCCTCAGGTGAGTTGCTCCTTTTCTTTCCCATGCAGCATTTTACCTCCTTCTCTGTCACTTTAATTAGCGATCATTTTCCCACCCTTGCTCCTTCTGGCCACATCTACACTTCCCAGCCCCTCACATTCTAGTCTATGAGGGCACTTTCCTGGCAACTGTTCCTGCCCAGGGCCAGGAGCCAATACTTCACCTTCTTGAACTTCATGAGGCTGCTCTCCAGCCTGGTCAGAGTTGACACAAAACATGAAGTCTTTAAACCATCTGTGAACGTGAAGAACCTCTTTTCTCACCTCAAGAGCAATCCTGCTTGTGGATGCCTAGAGCCAGGCAGAAGCCTCCTGCAGATGAGTTGTCACCCAAGGGCCACATTGCATTTCACTTGGCATCTATTGGTGCCCCAAACTGCAACCACTGGGCACAGAGCCCCTGCAGCTCTACCTGCTTGGCTCAGTGCCTTGCCCAGCAGGTGGGATTTTTCAGGCTCAAGCTGACACCATTTTTACCCAAGTCTTTCTGTTGCCCTCCCTGCCATGGTCATTATCCACAGTGACTACAGTGTGCAGTTCTGGAGCCCCAACACAAGAAGGACGTGGAAGTGTCCAGAGGAAGCCACCAAGATGCTGAGAGGGCTGCAGCAGCTCTGCTATGAGCACAGGCTGAGAGAGTTGGGGCTCTGCAGCCTGGAGAAGAGAAGGCTTCCAGCAGACCTTGGAGTGGCCTTCCAGAATCTGAAGGGGGCTACAGGAGGGCTGTGGAGGGACTATTGACAAGGTCTGGTAATGTCAGGAGAAGGAGGAATGGGTTTAAAGTGTCAGAGAGGAGACTGAAAGCGGATGTTAGGAAGAAGTTGTTTGCAGTGAGGGTGGTGAGACACTGGCACAGGCAGCACATTCTGTGCTTCTGTGCTCCACAACCTCCCTGGAGGTGTTCAAGGCCAGGTTGGATGAGGCCTTGAGTGACCTGTCCTAGTGGGAGATGTCCCTGCCCATGGCAGGGGGGTTGGAATTGGATGATCCCTGTGGTCCCTTCCAACCCTAACTGATTCTATGATGCTATAACAATAAAACTTGAGGTATGTGCTGGCTGAGCTGAGGTCTCCTGAGGAGGTTGATACCCACCTTGAGGAGCACCCCCTGTCTCTTTTTCAGTGGCTAGGCTTTGTACCACGGTACAATGACTCAGAGCTTGACCAAGGGGAGTTTAGAAGAGTTCCATATTTTCCATCTGAGACCTTTGCAGTTGCTGTTTTGACCTACAGTAACACTGAGCACATGGATCTTCTTTTCCTTGGGGGAAGAAAAGGCACAGGGGGAGATCTCTGTGTCACAAGGAGAGTAGCACTATGAATTTTTCCATTTGACATCTTTCAATTATCTTCCACTTTTACTGAGCAAGGTTCTCCCTGCCTCTCTTGGTCTTTCCTATCATTTCAGCCTCATGCTGAGGAGAAATTTCTCCACTGCCTCCAGGCACAAGCTCAGTTTATTGATCAAGGTGAACATATTCATTTAGAAGGCAAGTGGATGAAAAAACAACCCCAACCAACTGGTAGTGGTAAAAATGGATCCTAAAAATGCCAAGAACTGAACCTGAGATGCAAGAAACTTCCAAGGGAGTGAGGCTCACAAGCTCACAGGATGTCAGGGGTTGGAAGGGACACAAAGAGATCATCCAGTCCAACTCCCCTGCTAGATCAGGACCATACATTCTAGCTCAGCTCATACAGGAACACATCCAGACAGGCCTTGAAAGGCTCCAGAGAAGAAGACTCCACAATCTCTCTGAGGAGCCTGTGCCAGTGCTCTGGGACCCTTACTCTTGTGTTGAGCTGGAACCTCCTGTGCTGCAGCTTCCATCCATTGCTGCTTGTCCCATCCCAGGGAGCAGTGAGCAGAGCCTGTCCCCCCCCTTTCCTGACCCCCAGCCCTCAGATAGTTATAAACATTGATTAAATCCCCTCTCAGTCTTCTCTTCTCCAGACTAAGCAGTCCCAGGTCCCTCAGCCTCTCCTCATAGGGTCAGGTTCTATCATAGAACCATAGAATTCTTCTGGTTGGAGAAGCCCTCTAAGACCAAGCCAAAGCATCTACCCAGCACCAGCACAGCTATTAAACTGTGTCCCCAGGTGCCATGCCCACACATTTCTTGAAAGCCTCTGAGGATGTTAACTCCATCACCCCTCTGGGCAGCCTGTTCCAATGCCTGTTCACTCTTGCAGGTAAAGTTGTTCCTTGTGTCCAACCCAAACCTCTGCTTAGCATGGTTTCAGGCCATTTCCTCCAGCTCTGTCACCTGCTCCTAGGAAGATGTTCTAGCCAGTCTAACAGGGCAGAGGAATCTGCTGAGAGCAACCTTCAAGTGGAAATTGGGCTTGTCAAGTAGTTAGAATCATAAAGCACCAGATGCCACCAGCTGCAGTTCTAAGGCAAACTTGAGTTGCATTTGAGGGACACATGTGGGTTCTCCCTGGAGAGATACCTTAGAGTCTTGGAGGAAGCACAGAATGTCAGGGGCTGGAAGGGATCTCCAAAGCTCATCCAGTCCAACCCCCCTGCCAGAGCAAGATCTCCTCTACCAGATCACACAGGAACACATCCGGGTGGGTTTGGAATGTCTTCAGAGAGGGAGACTCCACCACAACTCCCCTGGGCAGCCTGGTCCAGTGCTCTGTCACCCTCACAGGGAAAAACTTCCTCCTCATGTTTTCATGGAACTTCCTCTGTCTCAGCTCCCACCCATTGCCCCTTGGCCTGGCACTGGGCATCACTAACAGCAAATTATCCATGGGACAGCTGTGTGCTGTTGTGGCCAGGAAGACCAATGGTCTCCTGGGATGCATTAGGAAGAGTGTGGCCAGCAGGTCATGGGGGGTTCTCCTCCTCTCCTCTGCCCTGGTGAGACAACATCTGGAGTTCTGGGTCCAGTTCTGGTTTCCTCAGTTCAAGAGAGACTGGAGAGCATCCAACAGAGGCTACAAGGATGAAGGCAGTGGACACTGTCCCCTACAGCAAACTGCTGGCTAAGCTGTCAGCCCATGGCTTGGATGGCAACACTCTGTGCTGGGTGAGGAACTGGCTGGAGGGCCGAGCCCAGAGAGTGGTGGTGAATGGTGCCACATCCAGCTGGCAGCTGTCACTAGTGGTGTCCCTCAGGGATCAGTGCTGGGCCCCATCCTCTTTAACATCTTCATAGATGATCTGGATGAGGGCATTGAGTCAGTCATCAGCAAGTTTGCAGATGACACCAAGCTGGGGGCAGATGTGGCTGGGCTGGAGGGCAGAAGGGCTCTGCAGCAGGACCTCGACCGCCTGGACAGATGGGCAGAGTCCAAGGGGATGGCATTCAATGGCTCCAAGTGCTGAGTGCTGCACTTTGGCCACAACAACCCCATTCAGAGATACAGGCTGGGGTCAGAGTGGCTGAGAGCAGCCAGACAGAGAGGGATCTGGGGGTGCTGATTGATACCCGCCTGAACATGAGCCAGCAGTGTGCCCAGGTGGCCAAGAGAGCCAATGGCATCCTGGCCTGCCTCAGGAATGGTGTGGCCAGCAGGAGCAGGGAGGTCATTCTGCCCCTGTACTCTGCACTGGTTAGGCCACACCTTGAGTACTGTGTCCAGTTCTGGGCCCCCCAGTTTAAGAGGGACATTGAGATGCTTGAGCGTGTCCAGAGAAGGGCAACGAGGCTGGGGAGAGGCCTGGAGCACAGCCCTACGAGGAGAGGCTGAGGGACACGTGAAGAGTTTGCTGACATGAAACAGCAGAAGATCTTTAGCTGGAAGTGGTTTTGTCACCATTCTGTGTCATGTTAACACCTTGGTCAAGACAGAATCACAAAACTCAACTGCATCCTGCTCTAGGTGACTCAGTTGCATGAGAAGGATGGACAAGATAACCTCCAGAGATGCCTCCAACCTCATCTATTCCATGAATCCAGGAATGGGGCCTTAGGTTTGTGTTATTCTGGTGACTCAGATGTTGACCAAAGCCTTTGAAGTCCTTGTTTCAAAATCCTTACCTGTTTGTGGCCTGAGAAGCTTGCCAAGTGGTCACTGATAAATGTCTGTACATGCACTCTACATAAACACCCACAGCTGTCAGGAGAATCCCATAGCAGAGACTAAGTCAGCTTCATAGCTAGAAATGGGTAGATTCAGAGTGGATGTTAGGAAGAAGTTGTTCAGCATGAGGGTGCTGAGAGCCTGGAGGGGGTTGGCCAGGGAGGTGATGGAAGCCTCATGCCTGGAGTGTTTAAGATCAGGCTGGATGAGGCTCTGGACAGCCTGCTCTAGTGTGAAATGTCCCTGCCCATGGCAGGGGAGCTGGAACTGGCTGATCCTTGTGGTCCCTTCCAACCCTGACTGATTCTATGATTCTATCATTCTATGTTTCTGTGATGATTCTATGGTTCAAAGCAAGCCCATGAGTTTTGTCATCCCCTTGACTTGGGTCCTGGAAAGAAGATGATTTCATTTCCCTCCTTAGATAACAGCTCCCTATGGGTTTGGAGAAATCCAGGCTGCCACTTTGCATTTGCTCATGGACATCCACACCACATCAGGTGTCACTCCCTGGTGTATTCTTTTATATCTGTGAAGAGAAGCAGAGGATTCTGCCTTTCTCTTTGGATCCAGATATGGTTCTGTTGGAAAAGAACCACTCCAGCACACCAAATCCATCTGAGTTTGTCTGACATGCAGTCCTCATGCTGACCCAGAGAAACTTGACACAAAAGTATCTGGGCTTCCCATGAACCACAGAATCACAGCACCATGCAGGCTGGCACAGCCCTCAGCAGCACCAAGTCCAACCTAGAACCCTACTCTGCAAGATTCACCTTCAACCATAGCCCTAAGCACCACTGCCAAACCACCCTGAAACACAGCCAGGCTGGGTGACTCCACCACCTCCCTGGGCAGCTCATTCCACTCCCTGACCACTCTTTCCAGGACAAACTTTTTTCTCATGTCCAATCTAACCCTCCCCAGCCTCAGCTTGAGGCCATTCCCCCTTGTTCTGGCTCCAATTCCCTGTGAGCAGAGCCCAGCAGCAGCCTCTCCACAATGTCCCTTCAGGTAGCTGTAGCCAGCCATGAGGTCTCCCCTCAGCCTCCTCTTCCTCACACTGACCATCCCCAGCTCCCTCAGGTGCTCCTCATCAGATTTATTCTAGATTTATTTATGAAGTCACAGCCTCCTTCAAGTGCATCCTCTGTGAGGTTCTCCATGGCCTGGAAGTGGCTATCTGTAGACCTCCATGAGCTACAGGGAAATATCTGCTCTGCTCTGCACCTTTACAGGCTGCAGGGGTACAACCTGTCTCATCATGGTCTTCACCACTGGCTGCATGAGAATCTCTGCTCCAGTGCTTGGAGTACCTCCTCTGCCATGGGCTTCATGGTGTCTTCAGTTGTTTCACATAATTCTCACTCCTTTTCTGGCTGCTCTTCTTAGAATCATACAATGGCTTAGGTTGGAAGGGAGCTCAAAGCTCAGCCTATTCCAACCCCCTGCCATAGGCAGGGACACCTCTCACTAGAACAGGTCACTCAAGGACTCATCCAACCTGATCTTGAACACCGCCAGGCAGGTTGTGGAGCAACCTGTTCCAGTGTCTCACCACCCTCACTGCAAATAACTTCTTCCTAACATCCAGTCTCAATCTCTCCTCTGCCACTTTAAACCCATTCCTCCTCATCCTGTCATTGCAAGGCTTTGTCAATGGTCCCTCCCCAGCCCTCCTGTAGCCCTCTCCATATTCTGGAAGGTCATTCCCAGGTCTGCTGCAAGCCTTCTCTTCTCCAGGCTGAAGAGCAGGTTGTTTTCCCCCTTCTTACCTAAGTTCACAGAGGTGCTGCCACTGATGGGCTCAGCCTCAGCCAACAATGTGCCTGCCTTGGAGCCAGCTGATATTGGCTGCATTGAACACAGGGCAAAGCTCTTCCAGCCTCTCACAGAAGCCTCCTGATTGCCAAGCCCAGTAGAGTGAGAGATACCTTTGCCTTTTGTTCCTGCACACCATTAACATCTGAACTTCACCCTGCAGTGGTCAGAGGTTGCCCTGCTCACTGTCAGGTTAAAACTGGGTTAGCTGATGCTTTTGGCAGCACACACTGTGAAGAGGATGCCCTTGTGCCTAAGCAGCAAGCTCATCTTCTTTTACCACTTCATTTGTTAAATTTAGGGCAGAGGCCCTTTCGCAGCTGCCTCACTTCCACAGCTGCCTGGATCCAGTAGGGCAGGAGCTAAAATAAACTGGCCTTTGTTCTGCTGACCCTGAGGTTGGTGTGTCTGGATCTACCTGCCAATACCTTCCACAGCACTGAAATGATGCTTGAGGAACCAATTGGTCTTTCACTCTTCCTATTTATTTCCTGCTGTAAAATATCTAAACTCATGGATGTGTTTTAGATGAAATCCCAGAATTTAATTGGCTTATGTAGTGAGGATGATGAGGGCACTGGAGCACTGCCTGGTGAGGAGAGGCTGAGGGACCTGAGGCTGCTTAATCTGGAGAAGAGAAGACTGAGAGGGGATGTAATCAATGCTTATAAATCTCTGAGGGCTGAGGGTCAGGAGAGGGAGGGACAGGCTCTGCTCACTGCTCCCTGGGATGGGACAAGGAGCAATGGATGGAAGGGGCAGCACAGGAGGTTCCAGCTCAACACAAGGGGGAAATTCTTTGCTGGAAGGGTCCCAGAGCCCTGGCACAGGCTGCCCAGAGAGATTGTGACATCTCCTTCCCTGGAGCCTTTCAAGGCCTGTCTGGATGTGTTCCTGTGTGCCCTGAGCTAGATTGTGTGGTTCTTCTGTGGCAGGGGGGTTGGACTGGAGGACCTCTTTGTGTCCCTTCCAACTCCTGACATCCTCTGAGCCTGTGAACTCACTGCATCAGTGGTGCAATCTGTAAAAAGTTGGGCCTGTGTGAGGAGAGCACAAGAAGCTGCTGACTGAGCAAAGACCTCTGTGGTTGTCTGGAAATGGTCAATAAATGAAAAACATAGAACCACAGAATTTTTGGGTTGGAAATACCTTCAGGTGACAGAATCACACAATCAATCACAGAAACATCCAGGTTGGAAATGACCCTCATGATCAGCAAGTGCAACCCCAACACTACCATGGCCATTAAGCCACGTCCACACATTGCTCAAACACATCCAGGGACAGCAGCTTCACCACCTCCCTGTGCAGCCTGTTCCATGATCCTTTCCTGGACACTTTGTATGAAGTATTAAAGTTTCAGATACAGTAGATGCAAAAATTAAGTGTATTTGCTGGCTACAGAAAGGGAACAGGATGTGCAATATTCCAAATGCACAACAACTTCACCATGAGCCAGTAATGTGCTCCTGAAGCCAGGAAGGCTAAAGGTCTCCTGGGGTTCATGAAGAAGAATGTGGACAGCAACAGGTGGAGGGAGGTTCTCCCATCCCTATACCCTCGCCTAGTGAGGCCACAGCTGGAGTCCTGGGTCCAGTTTTGGGTTCTGCAATTCAAGGTCAGGAACTTGCTAGAGAGAGTCCAGTGGAAGCTCCAAAGATGCTGAGAGGCCTGGAGCATCTCTGTGAGAAGGGAAGGCTGAGAGCCCTGGGGCTGTTTGACAGGCTGAAAGGGCATCTTCTCAATGCTCAGCAAGAGCTAAAGGACCTATGTGGGGCAATTGCATGGGGTCAGACTCTTGTCAGTGGTGTCTAACAACAAGTTTGAGGCTTTGAAAGTGTCCTTTCTTACATGAAGGAAATGGCAATGTGAATTGGATGAACTCTGTGGAATTGTATGGGTGAGAGAGTAGTTGAGACCTCATGTAGATGGACTTCTCTCCTCACACGGTGCTGGGCTTCTATCACCCTCCACAATCTGCTGCTCCTCTGTAGCCAAAGGTTTCTCCACCTATAAAACCTAATTGAAAACCTGGTTCTGGTAGAGTTTATAACCTCTATAGGATGAACAATATTGATGCTGTTTATGGGTTGGCTTTTTAGGTTGATTTAGGGACCAGCTGAGCATGTGACAGAACTGCTAAAGAGATAAAAAACATATCCTGGCATTTTGAAAGGAGCTGAAGCTTTTTCCCACCCCTGTAAAAACTCTTCTGAAAACAGTAACAAAACTCAAAGTTCTCAGGCTTCATCTCACCACGTAGCCACCCCCCCCCCCAAGGCAGAAATAGCCCAGAATTCCAGCACAGTGAGGGTTGGAAGGGTTCTCTAGGAAACACCCAGTCCAGCTGAGAGTCACTTCCTTTGGTATTTACCTCAAAGAAGAAAAGCCTTTGGTTATAGCACAGAACCACAGCACCATGCAGGCTGGCACAGCCCTCAGCAGCACCAAGTCCAACCTAGAACCCTACTCTACAAGATTCACCTTCAACCATAGCCCTAAGCACCACAGCCAAACCACTCTGAAACACAGCCAGGCTGGGTGACTCCACCACCTCCCTGGGCAGCTCATTCCACTCCCTGGCCACTCTCTCCAGGAAAAATTTCTTCCTCATGTCCAATCTGAACCTGCCCAGCCTCAGCTTGAGGCCATTCCCCCTTGTTCTGTCTCCAATTACCTGTGGCTGGATTCAAAGCACTGACACAGGCTGCACACAGAGCAGCATTCTGGTCCAGAAAGGTTGAACAGCTCTGAAGTACATCTCCTGCCCATGCCCATTTTTGATGCACAGCAGTGGCCCTTTGCACAGAACTGCAGAACCAATTTGGTTGAAAATGCCCTTTGAGGTCATGGGGTCCAACCACTATCTAACTCTCCCAAGCCTGGTGCTAAGACATGTGCCTCACCACCACATTGTTGTGGGACTCTGATGGAAAGCTCAGCATGAGCCTGCAGTGTGAGTGCAGCCCAGACAGCAACCCTGTGCTGGGCTGCAGCAAGAGCAGTGTGGGCAGCAGGGCAAGGGAGGGGATTCTGCCCCTTGGCTCTGCTCTCCTCAGACCCCACCTGCAGTACTGTGTGCAGTTCTGGAGCCCCCAGCACAAGAAGGACATGGAACTGCTGGAGCCAGTCCAGAGGAGGCCACGAAGATGCTGAGAGGGCTGCAGTAGCTCTGTTCTGAGGACAAGCTGAGAGAGTTGGGGCTCTGCAGCCTGGAGAGGAGAAGGCTTTGAGGAGATTTTGGAGTGGCCTTCCAGGATCTGAAGGAGACCACAGGAGGGCTGAGGAGGGACTACTGACAAGGTCAGGATGAGGAGGAATGGGTTTGAACTGGCAGAGGGGAGATTCAAACTAGATGTTGGGAAAGGATTCTTTGCAGTGAGGGTGGTGAGACACTGGCACAGGTTGCCCAGGGAGGTTGTGGCTGTTCCCTCCCTGGAGGTGCTCAAGGCCAGGTAGGAAGAGGCCTTGAGTGACCTGTTCTAGTGAGAGGTGTCCCTGTCTATAGCAGGGGCTTGGAACTGGCTGAGCTTTGAGATGCCTTCCTACCTAAACCATCCTAGGATTCTATTATTCTATGATCCTTACACCAGAACTGAACTCAAGGGGGGTGCCAAGTGCATTCTGGCCCCTAAGGTGGCAAAAAGGACTGGAGGAAAAAAATATATAACTGATTCTTCAGACAGAAATTACATATCTAGTCTATAGCTGGAGCCAGCAGTGTGCCCAGGTGGCCAAGAAGGCCAATGGCTTCCTAGCCTGGGTCAGGAGCAGTGTGGCCAGCAGGACCAGGGCAGGTTCTTCTGCCCCTGTACTCAGCACTGGTCAGGACACACCTTGAGACTTGTGTCCAGTTCTGGGCTCCTGAATTCAAGAGAGATGTTGAGGTGCTGGAAGGTGCCCAGAGAAGGGCAGCAAGGCTGGGGAGGGGCCTGGAGCACAGCCCTGTGAGGAGAGGCTGAGGGAGCTGGGGGTGTGCAGCCTGCAGCAGAGGAGGCTCAGGGCAGAGCTCATTGCTGTCTGCAGCTCCCTGAAGGGAGGCTGTAGCCAGGTGGGGTTGGTCTCTTCTGCCAGGCAGCCAGCAACAGAACAAGGGGACACAGCCTCAAACTGTGGCAGGGCAGGTCTAGGCTGGATGTGAGGAGGAAGTTGTTGGCAGAGAGAGTGGGCTGCCCAGGGAGGTGGTGGAGTCACCATCCCTGGAGGTGTTTAAAAGAGGCACTCAGTGCCATGGGTTAGTTAATGAGAAGGGTTAGGTGCTAGGCTGGACTGGATGATCTCAGAGGTCTTTTCCAGCCTGGTGGATTGTGTGGTTCTCTGATTCCAGATCACTCAGTGAGTCCTTTTTAGCTGGAAAGAAGGATCAAGAAATGGAGAGGAGATCCATGGTCTGAAATGAAAATTGAATCCTAGAGTGCATTGGGGTGGAATGGACCCTCAGAGGTCATCATGTCCAATCCTCCTGGAGTGACACAGCCAAACTGATTCAATGCCACCACCGATGACATAAATCTGCTCACGCCAGTGACTGCAGTTTGGTCACAATGAAGACAAGAGCAGCTCTCAGGACCTGAAGAAGGAAGAGGAACAGGGTTAGGTGAAGCCCAGTCCAGAGCAGGAGCCCAAACAGAAAGCTTTGTCTTCAAAAAACATCCTCCTTTATATCGTGTGAAGTCAGTGGGATGGAACACATCTGGAGCCAGCTCAGCTCAGCTGTCCTGGCTGATTCCAAAGTGCTAATGTTCTGCAGCCCATAGCTGGCCTGATTCCAGTGCAGAGACACCAGGACTTTGTCCAAAACCATATTCTCAGTCAAGGACACCAACCTGAGTTGAGCCCACAGTAAACCTAAAGATTGTACACTATGGACATGTGAGCTTCATCCACAGCTGCTTCAAGCTACTCCACGGATTCTGCTGAACTACTGATGCAGACAGCAAAGCCACAGACCCTTTCTGCAGTTAGGGACAGAAAGAGGCACTCCAGAACATTTAATGGACCTGTGCCAGGGACCCCAGAATCCCACATAGTTGGGATTGAAAGGAGATCATCTAGTCCAGCCCACCCTTGGTAAAGCAGGGGCAGCTTCAGCAGCTTTCCCAGGATCACAATGCCCAGCTGGGTTTGGAATTTCTCCAGAGGAGACTCCACAACCTCTCTGGGCAGCTTGCTCCAGGGCTTCAGCACCCTCACACCAAACAAATTTCTCCTTGCCTTGGACGGAGCTGTGAAGGTCACAGAATCACAGAATCAAGCAGGTTGGAAGAGAGCTCCAAGCTCATCCAGCCCAACCTAGCACCCAGCCCTGGCCAATCAACCAGACCATGGCACTAAGTGCCCCACCCAGGCTTTGCTTCAACACCTCCAAGGACAGCAGCTCCACCACCTCCCTGGGCAGCCCATTCCAATGCACTACTGTCCACTCAGCTGGGTGCAGGGCTTGGTGAACAGCCTGCTTCAGACCTTCAGCCCCCTTTTTCTTCCAACAGCCTCTTGGAGCTGTACTGAGGAGACCTCACCACAGTCTACAGCTCCCTGAAAGGAGACTGGAGTGAAGAGAGGCTTGGTCCCTTTTCTCTAGTATCAGGTGGTAGAACAAGAGAAAATGGCCTGCAATTGTGCCAGGTGCCCGAGTGATTGGCATTGGAATGGGCTGCCCGAGGAGGTGGTGGAGTCACCATCCCTGGAAGTGTTCATGAAATGTGTGCACATGGCACTTTGGGGCCAGGGGGGGTTAGGTTGATGGTTGGGCTTGATCATCTTAGAGGTGTTTTCCAGCTGGAACAATTCTCTGATTCTGTGATCAGTTAGCAGCCCCCTGGAGCTGCAGTGGCAGATCCTCCAGCAGCTTCCTACCAATGGAAAGTGCTGGGAGCTGAACTTGCTGATGGATTTGACCTCTAATTTGTCTTGACCCCGTGCAGCCTGGCTGAAGGGGAGATACTGGAGGGATGAGTGGTGCCAGCCTGGTGCCCACTGCACTCTCATACGCCTGGGTGAAGCCTCCTGGAGCAGATGGAGCTGTTTTCCAGCTCATTTGAGCCATCTACCTTTGAGCAGAGAGAGGGGCAGCTGGGCTGGCTTGGGGGGGAAGGGGCAGGCAGAAAACAAAAGGAGAATTTTCCTCCCCCCCTGCACTTCTGTGTTGTACTCCCAGCATCACTGATCTGCAGAGACAATTAGCATGTTAATTACACACTGAAAATAAATTAACAGGCATAAATCATGAGCCTGATGCTGACAGATCTTCTCCACATCATTCAAGGGGTTCTAATCAGGTTCATCTGGGTAAGTTTTGTTTGAAACCTGTCACTAGAAGACCCCAGATCCACATAAAATATGTGCTGGGACTGGAATGGAATTTGTCAGAAGAAAAATTCAGAGACTCATGGAATGGTTTAGGTTGGAAGGGACCTTAAAGATCATCCAGTTGCAAGAGACTCACAGAATGGGTTAGGATGGAAGGGACCTTAAAGATCATCCAGTCACAAGAGACTCACAATGGTTTAGGTTGGAAGGGACCTTAAAGACCATCCAGTTGCAAGAGACTCACAATGGTTTAGGTTTTGGTTGAAAAAGACCTTTAAAAGTCATCAAGTCCAGCCAAGGGCGGTGCTAAAGCATGTCCCTCAGCACCACATCTCTGCCCCTTTGAAACCCCTCCATAGATGTGGTTTCAACTGTCTCCTGGGCAGCCTGTTCTGACCTTTGTGAACCCCTTCACTGATTTCTTCTGGTATCCTACTTAAACCTCCTTTGGTGTAACCTGAGGCCATTTCCTTTCATCCTGTTGGTGAAGAGGCCAAACCCAAACTGGATCTCTGGAAATTGCCCAGTCCAACTTCCTTGCCAAAGCAAGATCATCCACAGCAAGTTGCCCAAGATCCAGTTCTGGACCCCCCAGATCAAGCTGAGGCAGAGGAAGTGTCATGGAAAAATGAGGAGGAATTTTTCCCCTGTGAGGGTGACAGAGCCCTGGAAGAGGCTGCCCTGGGGGATTGTGGATTCTCCCTCTCTGGAGATATTCCAAAGCTGCCTGGATGTGTTCCTGTGTGATCTGCTCTAGGAGATCCTGCTCTGACAGGGGGTTGGACTGGATGAGCTTTGGAGGTCCCTTCCAGCCCCTGACATTCTGTGATTCTGTGACTCCAATGTGCAGCTGGGTTTGGAATCTCTCCAGAAGTGGAGACTCTGCACCCTCTCTGGGCAGCCTGCTCCAGCATGCCCAGGGCCAGGCCGGCAGAAGCCTTGAGCACCCTGCTGTAGTAAGAGATGTCCCTGCCTGCAGCTGGGGGTTGGAAGCAGATGATCTTTGAAGTCCCTTTCAACCCAAACCATTCTGTGATTCTGTGAATCTACAAATTAATCCAAGCCTTAGGGGTTTCTTTCTGCTAAAGAAAATCACAACCACAATTCTCCAGCACGTAGAGGACTTGTATGCAGTTGTTGAATCACCCACTTGGACCCACTCTGGCTGGGCGAGATCCAAGGATGTCACAGCCTAAGCTCCCGCTCAGAGTAAGATCTCTGATGGATTTACACCAGGCTGCTCAAAAGGCTTTGCCCAGTTGGATTTGGAAACCTCCAGAACAGAGATTCTTTAGCTGCCTGCAAGAGCTTTTCTTTCTGTGGTTTCTTTGTGTACTATCTGCAGGCAGCAGAGAGCAGCTGGCCCAGCTCTTTGCTCTGCAAGGAAATTAAGGAACAGGTTGAATTACAGAGAAAACCTCTGCTAACAACCCATGTGCTCTGGCACTGGAAGCAGACTGCCAAAATGGGGCAGGTTCAGCACAAAGCAGTGCCTCCAGCACTTGCCCACAGCTGCAGGTTTTGATGCTGTGCTAGTTTGAGCCTAGCTGGAATGTTTTGGTGAGAAGAATTAGATCATAGGCTGAGAAATGAAAACAATGGTGAGGTCTACTTCCCTCACAGCCTTCCTGAGATGTGTAAAGAAGAAAAGCAAAACAAGGATAAGGTCACTTTGCTCTGCACTTCGCTTGGGCACTTGGTGCTGGGCTGTGCTCTCAGCTCTTTGCCTGCTGGGGAGAGCTGAGGCTGCTGGCTGAGCTCCATCTTGCTTTATAACCTCACCCTCCATTTGCTTTTGTGGCTGATTCACCTTTGCTTCTTAATCCTCTTGGCCAAACCTCCATTCTTCCTTGGGACTGGGGCAAGGTTGAGAGGGGTAGGGGGAAGGTGAGGGGTGGTTGAGAGCCCCTCCTGGGGACTCAGGTTTCTGGGAGGGGAGTTGTGTTTCTGTATCACCTTTTCCCTTGTCTATTTCTGTCTATAACTGTACATACTGTAACTATCTGCTTGTACATTGTGCCAGCTGTAAATATAAGCTTCATTCAAATTTCCAGAGCCTGCTGAGTCTAGTCTGGGTGATTGCCAAAGTTGTGGGGGGTGGGGAACACCCAAACCATCACAGATGCCTGAAGCAGAATCCATTTCTTGAAGGGAAGAGCTCCGATTCGTTTGGCTTGCCCTTCCTCGGGGCTTTGGGCAGCTCTCTTGCCTTGCCTGGTTGAGCAGACTCAATTTTTTTCATTCTTTTCTCCTCTATTTCTTTTTCAGCTGGAAAAAAAAAAAAACCCAAGAGAGAGGAGAATCAGAGCACTGTTTTGGTTGAAAAAGATCTGTAAGATGACTGGGTCCAACCATCAACCCACAGTGACCCTTAAATCATGTGCCTAAGTGCCATGGCCACAGGCTTCTTGAACACCTCCAGGGATGCTGACAGCATCACCTCCCTGGGCTGCCTGTGCCGATGCCTGAGCACTCTTGCAGGAATGAAATTGTTCCTCATGTCCAACCTAAGTGTTCCCTGGCACAATTTCAGGCTATTTCCTATTGTTCTATCATCTAATGCTAGAGAGAAGTGACCGACCCCCACCTCACTCTACCCTCCTTTCCATGGCAGAGAGGTTGGAAGTAGATCATAGAATCATAGAATGGTTTAAGTTGGAAGGCATCTCAAAGCTCAGCCAGTTCCAATCCCCCAACATAGGCAGGAACACCTCCACTAGAACAGGTTGTTGAAGGCCTCATCCAACCTGGCCTCGAACACCTCCAGGCAGGCTGTGGAGCACAGAATCCTTGATAATATTCTGTGCTTCTGTGCTCCACCACCTGGGCAACCTGTGCCAGTGTCTCACCACCCTCACTGCACACAACTTCTTCCTAACATCCAGTTTCAATCTCCCCTCTGCCACTTAAAATCCATTCCTCCTCATCCTGCCATTACCAGACCTTGTCAATAGTCCCTCCTCAGCCCTCCTGTAGCTCCCTTCAGATCCTGGAAGGCCACTCCAAGAACTACTGGAAGCCTTCTCTTCTCCAGGCTGCACAGCCCCAACTCTCTCAGCCTGTCCTCAGAGCAGNTTCCATGTCCTTCTTGTGCTGGGGGCTCCAGAACTGCACCCAGGACTGCAGGTGGGGTCTGAGGAGAGCAGAGCCAAGGGGCAGAATCCCCTCCCTTGCCCTGCTGCCCACACTGCTCTTGCTGCAGCCCAGCACAGGGTTGCTGTCTGGGCTGCATGTGCACACTGCAGGCTCATGCTGAGCTTTTCACCAACCCAGACCCCCAGGTCCTTCTCCTCATGGCTGCTCTCAGCCATTCCCCACCCACCCTGGAGCTGTGCTTGGGATTGTGCCACCCCAGGTGCAAGACCTTACTCTTGGCCTTGTTGAATGTCATGAGGTTGGCCTGGGCACACCTCTGCATCCTGTGTAGGTCTTTCTGGCTGCATCCCTGCCCTCTAGCAAGTTGACTGTGCCACACAGCTTGGTGCCATCTGCAGACTAAGCTTTCCCAGGTGATTTCCTGTTGTTCTATCACCTAATACTAGAGAGAATCATAGAATCATAGAATCAACCAGGTTGGAAGAGACCTCCAAGATCATCCAGTCCAACCTAGCACCCAGCCCTATCCAGCCTGACCCCCTCTCACTCTACCTTCCTTCCCACAGCGGAGAGGTTGGCAGTAGATGATTTTTGAAGATCTCTTCCAGCCTAACTTGTTCCATGAGTTCTGTGGTTTTATGATCCTATCTACAATGCAACTCAACTGTAAGAGAGGCATTATCTGTATTTTAGGAAGGAATTGACACCAAAAGTGTCCTGAGACAAAATGTGCTTGATGACTTAACATTTCAGTTAATTAATTAGCAAGTAAAAATGGATAATGAACAATAAATTACCAAGGGTGCACCACATAAATAACAAATGTAACCCTTTTATTTTGTGTTTCACAGACATTGGGCTGGAAGGCTCAGGGCAGAGCTCATTGCTGTCTACAACTACCTGAAGGGAGNTTCTATTCTATTCTATTCTATTCTATTCTATTCTATTCTATTCTGTTCTGTTCTGTTTATTTTTTACTTGCTGACAGCTAAAGGAGCTCTTCTAACAAAATAAGCATAGTTAACTGCTATTTATTGCCAGGGCTGGTTTAAAGATAATATAAAAAGGGTTAACTTTTTCCAGAGTAAACTTGGGTCTAACATCCTTAGCAACATACCATGACCTCAGTATCTGGCAGGCATGCTGAGGTGTGCACTGAACACAGAGAGTTTGCTGACACTCACCAGCTTCAAGTGGAAAGAAAAAGCCTCTGTGCTTCTGAGTGCAGCACGTGGATTGCAACTGCCTGGAGAAAGTCTTAACCTAATTACATTCCAGGATGCAAGACAAATCAACAGGAGGCTTTACAAGGTTCCAGAGGAAGGGCATGACCAGAAGTAAACAAAGGCAAAATATGCAAAGCAAAGTGTAAGGAGCAATCAGAGCATTAAGGTTAAAAATGACTTTGCTTTGCAGGCTCTAAGCCAGCACACAGCAGTGACAAGAGCAGAACCTAAATTGTATGGATGAGTCCAATAAAAGCTGAAATGAGGAAGGTGAAGAAAAATAACACTGATAGAAATACAGCAGCTATGATGCCTCCCTGGAGGTGTTCAAGGCCAGGTTGGATGAGGCCTTGAGCAACCTGTTCTAGTGGGAGTTGTCCCTGCCTATAGCAGGGGGTTGGAACTGGCTGAGCTTTAAGGTCCCTTCCAACCTAAATCATTCTCTGATTCTATGATTCTATGCACTTGAGGTGGTCTGTAGGGTCTCAAACAAGTCTTTGTAAACCAGCTCTGGTAAATGATTAGAGGAGTTCTGAGTGCCTGCAGAAGACAAAGACAATTTTAATGCCATTGTAATGTGGTGAGGCCACAGCTGGAGTTGTGTGGTCAGATCTAACATCCTCAGTTCCAGAGAGATAGGGAACTGCCAGAGAAAATCCAGTGGAAGGTCCAAAGGTGCTGAGGACCTGGAGCATCTCTGTGAGGACAAAGACTGAGAGACCTGGGGATGTTAGGAAGAAGTTGTTTGCTGTGAGGGTGGTGAGACACTGGCACAGGTTGCCCAGGGAGGTTGTGGAGCACAGAAGAACAGGATGTGATCAAAGATCCCATTCTGTGCTTCTGTGCTCCACAATCTCCCTGGAGGTGTTCAAGGCCAGGTTGGAAGAGGCCTTGAGTGACCTGTTCTAGTGGGAGGTGTCCCTGCCTCTGGTGGGTGGTTGGAACTGGCCAAGCTTTGAGGTCCCTTCCAACCTAACCCATTCTATGATTCTATCATTCTATCATTCTAGGATTCCATCATTCTATGCTTCTATGTTGAAGGTAGCTGTTGAGCAGCCCCAGAGGGCATCTCCTCAATGCTCAGCAAGAGCTAAAGGACACGTGTGGGGAGGCAAGAGGATGAGGCCAGGCTCTTGTCAGTGGCACCCAGCAACAGGAGAAGGAGCAACAAGCACAAACTGGAAGCCAGGAGGTTTCATCTGAAGATAAAGAGAAACTTGTTTGGTGTGAGGGTGCTGGGGCCCTGGAGCAGGCTGCCCAGAAGGGCTGTGGAGTCTCCTTCTCTGGAGAGATTCCACACACACCTGGCAATTGTGATGCTGGAGAAGCTGCTGCAGGTGCAGCAGTTTGAGCATCGTTGTTGTACTGGCTGATCTCCAGAGGTCCCTTCTAAGTCCCACCATGCTGTGATTCTGTGGCTGGAATTCACAGTTCTGATGCCCATATAATGGGAAACAAAAAGGTTATCTGTATTTAATGGCAATTATTTAGACTTGTCTAACACCAGTACTGATGTAAAGGTCACAAACCCCAACAAATGAACCAGCAGCTCTGGGAAGATTCTAACATTCTGAGACAGCCACTTATTTATAACGTGTCTGAGGCTTCGTAACCTTCCCTTTTCCCAGAGGAGAGAGAAAAAAGGAATGAGAAGGAGCTAGAAAGTGGTAACATTGATTTGCGCTGTTGTCTTCGTGATCCATTTTGCACAGAACAAAATTGTCCATCACAGAGCTGGGTGTGTTTATCACAGAGCTTAGCTTCTGCCTCAGTGCCAGCAATGCAATCTGGGATGTGAGAGAAAAAACCCACCCACAGCTGCAAGGAGAGCCAGAATAAATGTTCATAATGTAAACCATTCACAGCAAACAGAGGTGGGAAAGGCTGAAGTCAGATGGATACTAATGGCATCCCATCACTCGCTGGCTGTCAGAGAGTGCCGTACCATTTTATCCCCTTTCAGCTGGCCACGCTGCTGCACAGCAGGTCTAAGTGGTGCTGACAGGGCTGGCAGGTAGATAACCTTCCTTGGAACCTTCCAGAGAGCCTTCCTTATAACCTTCCAGATAATCTTCTAGATAGCCTTCTAGATAAACTTTCAGAGAGCCTTCCAGATAAACTGTCAGAGAGCCTTCCAGAGAATCTTCCAGAGAGCCTTCCAGATAAACTTTCAGAGAGCCTTCCAGGTAAACTGTCAGAGAGCCTTCCAGAGAATCTTCCAGAGAGCCTTCCAGGTAAACTTCCAGAGAGCCTTCCAGAGAATCTTCCAGAGAGCCTTCCAGGTAAACTTCCAGAGAGCCTTCCAGAGAATCTTCCAGAGAGCCTTCCAGGTAAACTTCCAGAGAGTCAACATTTCAGAGAGAGCCTTCCAGGTAAACTTCCAGAGAGCCTTCCAGGTAAACTTTCAGAGAGCCTTCCAGATAACCTTCCAGAGAGCCTTCCAGAGAGCCTTCTTTATAACCTTCCAGATAACCTTCCAGAGAGCCTTCCAGGTAAACTTCCAGCTAGCCTTCCAGGGAGCCTTCCAGATAATCTTCCAGAGAGCCTTCCAGAGAGCCTTCCAGATAAACTTCCAGAGAGCCTTCCAGAGAGCCTTCCATATAACCTTCCAGATAATCTTCCAGAGAGTCTTCCAGATAAACTTCCAGAGGCTCTTCCAGTATGTGAAGGAGGCTCCAGGAGGGCTGGGGAGGGACTACTAACAAGGTCTGGTAATGACAGGAGGAGGAGGAATGGGTTTGAACTGGCAGAGGGGAGATTGAAAGTGGATGTTAGGAAGAAGTTGTTTGCAGTGAGGGTGGTGAGACACTGGCACAGGTTGCCCAGGGAGGTTGTGGAGCACACAAGCACAGGATGTGCCACCATGGCACATTGCTGGCTCATGAGGAGCTTGTTGTCCACCAGCACTCCCAGGTCCTTCTTGGAGCTGCTTTCCAGCAGGTCACCCTTCAGCCACACTGGTGCAGGAGGTTATTCCTCCCTAAGTTCAGGACCTTTGTTGACCTTCCTGAGGTTCCTCTCCACCTAATTCTGCAGGGATGGCTGAAAGCCTTTCCAGGAAGCTCCTGGGTTTGGTTTCTCTTCTGCCCTGAGCAGCTGTACTTGCAGGGACACAATTTGGTCACAAGCTGTCATTTCTGCAGGCTGTTGCTTTGATGGCCATGACTACTTATAGAGCCTGTGATGGAACACACTAAGGCACTGTGCCCAGGCTGGGCTGAGCACACCTGGCCTTTGCAGGTTACTCCTGTTCCCTGGACATGGGACAGACAGAAGATAAATAGATCCTGAGTAATCCCCCATGCCAGACACAGCAGCAAACTGCATGATTGATAACCTTTCAGAGGGGAAAAGAAACATCATCCATCCTCATCTGACATGGTGTAGGCTGGGGGTTGGACAACTCATTCTGGTGAAGTATTTGCTTTTATCCTCCCCTGTATGAGAGAATCATTGAATGGTTTGGGTTGGCAGGGACCTTAAAGGTCACTTAGTTCTAACCTCTTGCCATAGGCAGGTTCAGCTTCCACCAGAACATGTTGCTTAAGGCCTCATCCAACCAGGCCCTCATGCTTCAGAGCCTAGAGGTGTCACCAGGGGCTGAATTCTACTGTGCTGTACACCCTGCTATGTGCATCCTCATAGATAATGGCAGCCCTGAGCCCTGGCAGCTGGAAACTCAGGTAAGCACAGCCATGGAGTTGTTTTGGTTGGAAAAGACCTCTACAGTCATAAATTCCAACCTTCGACCTGACACCATCATGGCAACTAAACCATGTCCCAAAATGCCATGCTCACACTTTTCTTGAACACCTCCAGGGATGGGGACTCCACCAGCTCCCTGGGCAGCCTGTGCCAATGCCTGACCACTCTTGCAGCAAAGAAAGGACAACGGCATCCTGGCCTGGATCAGGAACAGTCCAGAAGGACTCTTCTGCCCCTGAACTCAGCACTGGTCAGGCCACACCTTGAGTGCTGTGTCCAGTTCTGGGCTCCTCAATTCAAGAGAGATGTTGAGGTGCTGGAAGGTGTCCAGAGAAGGGCAACAAGGCTGGTGAGGGGCCTGGAGCACAGCCCTGTGAGGAGAGGCTGAGGGAGCTGGGGGTGTGCAGCCTGCAGAAGAGGAGGCTCAGGGCAGAGCTCATTGCTGTCTGCAGTTCCCTGCAGGGAGGCTGTAGCCAGGTGGGGTTGGGCTCAGCTGCCAGGCACCCAGGGACAGAACAAGGGGACACAGCCTCAAGCTGTGCCAGGGCAGGTTCAGGCTGGATGTCAGAAGAAGTTCTTCCCAGCAAGAGTGATTGGTGTTGGAATAGGCTGTGTGGGGAGGTGCTTCCCATCCCTGCAGGTGTTTCAGAGGAGGCTGGGTGAGGCACTTAGTGCCATGGGTTAGTTAATGAGAAGGTGTTAGGGGATAGGTTGGACTCGATGCTCTCAGAGGTCTTTCCCAACCTGGTTAATTCTGTGATTCTGTGAAATCCTTCCTCATGCCCAACCTAAACCTCTCCTGGCACAATTTCAGGCCATTTCCTCTCGTTCCATCACCTGATACTAGAGCTCCCCGGGACATGAGCTCCAGCCCTTGAAGCATGCAGTGTTACAAGGGCACAGCTGAAGGAAAGGCTTAGCAGGAGATTTTCCTGTCGAGCTTTTGAGTGTGCAGAGCAGGGAGCTAAAGACACAAAGGTTTGCAGCAGCTCATTGTTCACCGCCTGGATCTCCAATAAGCCTCATAAGACGTCACGCTTTGGGAACAAAGCCACTGCCAATCCAAAGGCTTTGGGTTAGGCCTTCTGAACACAGCACAGCTCTTTTCAGGTGGCTGCTTCCCTTGGCTAAATGTATGAAGTTTATTTGTTTGGGATGAATCCTGCGTTTGTGTTGTTACTGCAGCAGCGGCAGAAGGGTGAGCTGTGAGTGGTGAGGTCCTGGAGCAGGTCTAGCGAGGGGCAAGGAAGCTGGGGAAGGGTCTGGAGAACAGGGCCGGGGAGGAGCAGCTGGGGGAGCTGGGGGTGGTTAGTCGGGAGAAGGGGAGGCTGAAGGGCCCTCTACAATTCCTGAAAGGAGGTTGGAGCCAGGTGGGTGTCAATCTCTTTTCCTAAGGAGCAGGTGAGCAGAGGGCTGGAGCTGCTCTGCTATGAGGAGAGGCCGAGGGAACTGGGGCTGCTCAGTCTGCAGAGCAGAAGGCTCCCAGGTGATTCTGTGTATTCCATGGCTGTGAACCAAAGTGTCCTTATGGCAGCCTTGGAATGTGTTTCAGTATGAAAACCCTCTTGGTCATCCTCTATTTTCTCTGCATGTTTGCATCTCAGAGGCAGGGACATGCCTCTGACTGCTGGGCTGCAAAACGTTCATTCAGAACCTGAAACCCTGAGACAATGAAACTTTAACATCTGCAGGGCAAGGGCTCAGCTGGAGGCAAGCAGAAGAGGTGACAGCATCAAGGCAGAAGAGGACTTTGTCAGTGTTTAATCAAAGGCAGAAGTGTGGTTAACAGCAAACATGAGGCCACCCTAACAGCAAAACCTCTCCAGAGGTGTGGTTCAGGCCCCATTCCTGAAGACATTCAAGATCCAAACTTCAGTCTGGAGAGGAGAAGGCTCCCAGGTGACCTTCTTGTGGCCTTTCAGTATCTCAAGGAGGCCTACAAGATAGCTGAGGAGGGACTTTTGAGGCTGTCAGGGAATGATAGGACTGGGGGGAATAGAACCAAGCTAGAAATGGGGAGGTTCAGAGTGGATGTTAGAAAGAAGTTGTTCAGCATGAGGGTGGTGAGAGCCTGGTAGGGGCTGGCCAGAGAGGTGGTGGAAGCCCCATGCCTGGAGGTGTTTAAGGCCAGTCTGGATAAGGCTGTAGACAGCCAGCCCTAGTGTGAGGTGTCCCTGCCCATGGCAGGGGGGTTTGAAGCTGGAAGATCCTTGTGGTGCCTTCCAACCCTGACTGATTCTAGGATTCTAAGTGGCATGACAAGGGGAGATGGCCTCAAGTTGCCTCAGGGGAGGCTTAGGCTGGACATGAGGAGCAATTTTTCCCCCAAAGTTGTCAAGGCCTGGCCCAGGCTGCCCAGGGCAGTGGTGGAGTCCCCATCCCTGGAGGTGTCTCAGAGCTGTGTGGATGTGGTGCTGAGGGATGTGGTTTAGCAGTGACCTGGCAATGCCGAGCTAAGGCTTGGACTCCATCGTGTTAAAAATCTCTTCCAAGTGGAACTATTTTGTGATTGATTCTATGATTCTCTTACTTCCCAGCTTGGAACTGATGTCTTCCTTGCAGGGGCATGGATAGCCTCAGAGGTAAAATGTGAGAAGCAGGAGAGTGTTACACACCATTAGTCATTCCAATAAGGACAGCCAACCTTCCGGTGCTATCCATGTCAGATCTGACAGCCTGGCATTCCCCTCAGGTACCTCCAAGGTCAGCTAATCCTTATTGATGTGCTGACACCTCAGATATCATGTATGGGGTGGTAACTAAATCTGATTACACCAGGAGCAGTGGCTGCTGGCTCGCAGTGAATGGCAGGAAAAATGAGGGTTGCGTGGGTGGCTTCTTGGGCAGCATGAGGGATGCTTTGTGCTCCTGCTTTCTCTGCTGGCACCTATGGCTTCATAACTAAACCCATCAGCACTACAGAGAGCTTCCTGGCCCACTCTGAGCTGCAGCAGAGCTAGTTCAGGCTCTGCTCAAGAAGGCACTTTCTGAAGCTCAGGGCAGTTTGCACAGCCAGAGGCTGCTTCTAGCAGGGAGGAGCTGATGGGGAGAGCCCCTGCCAAGGGCTGAGCTGCAGAAAGTCTCTGCCTGAAGCTTGCTCCTCTGCACACCAAGGGCACTGCTGCAGCTTATGCCACACCTTGGGGCAGGAAGAGAGAGGGGAGAGAGGTGGCAGCTGTGGGGAGAAGCAGCCATGACAGGTGACCTTTAACTGCCCAACAAGGAGTTGCACCTCTTGGATGGCATCTTTGGGAGAAAGCAGAGGGTCTGCAGGGTCAAACCTTTTCTTCCCTGTCTGGTATCCCAGGAGGACTCTGTCCCTTCTGCCTTCCATCCTAATCTGTATGTTTCCAAATCCAGTTCCAGGATCCAGTTCTTGAATCCAGGTCCAACCTCCTGTCTGGGATTTTGCTCAGTTCCTGCCCCCAGCGTCAGTGGTGCCAACGATGTCACCATTGCCATCAGGGGTTGGATTTGCTCTTTGTTTGTGTCTCTGTGTCTCTATTCCATGGGATTGTTCTTCTTTCCCATCCTTGTCCCTTCTTCCCTTTCTCTTCCCTTTGGGAAGACAGAGGGCTTCATGGAGAGCCTCTGGCATTGCTTTGGTGGCCAGCCCAACCCTGACCCTTGACTGATGGTGAGTAAATCAAACCTAATTTCACTTCTAGATGGATGACAGGAGCAGATGTGGCTGGCAGATGAAATAGACAAGACTGATAGAGCTAAACCCTAAAAAGCAGAAATTGGAATGAAATGTAGCAGCATAAATAGTGTCAACTGCTGCCTTTCCCTTCTGGAGCTGCTTCCATTCAGGAGATTTTCCTCAAAACCAAGCACAGCCAGAGCTTCATGCCTGATCTGCAGTGAACACTGACTCAGCCTCAGCAAATGGGGCTGACATGAACTAAAAATGAGTTAAGAGAGAAGAAGGAACAGCTATTGTGAGAGAACATTTTAGCCTCTTGACCTCATCACCAGTATCGACTTTTGATGCCAGAATTTTGAGCCAGGAAAAGAGGCTTCTCAGGGTGGAAAGGTCTCGCAGTTACCACCTGGGCTTGCAGCTACCTTCAGCAACAGCAGTTTGATGCTGAAATTCATCTGGGGATGTTCATGCGCTAAATATCATGGAAAGAGAACCGCCTGAGCCTTGAGGAGCTCACAGCAACACAAGCCCTGCTTGGCCGCTCTGCTCAGAGCCATGCAGCAGGGCTCTGCTTCCTGCTGCCACCAGGAAACTTGGGACTGCCCCTGCAACACTGCCACCCTGTTCAAGCTGGGGAATGGGGAGATTCCTGCTCTCAGATATGTATTTTCCACACTGCTTTTACCTCCCATTTTCCTTTGCTTTGGTTCAATCTACTAAACCCAATTCACAGCATCGCAGTCTCCACAGCCTCTCTGGGCAGCCTGTGCCAGTGCTCTGGGACCCTTACAGCAAAGAAGTTCCCCCTTGTGTCGAGCTGCAACCTCCTGTGCTGCAGCTTCCATCCATTGCTGCTTGTCCTATCCCAGGGAGCAGTGAGCAGAGCCTGTCCCCCCAGCCCTCAGATATTGATAAACATTTATTAGATCTCCTCTCAGTCTTCTCCTCTCCAGACTAAACAGCCTCAGGTCCCTCAGCCTCTCCTCATCAGGCAGTGCTCCAGTCCCCTCATCATCCTCTTAGCCCTCTACTAGACTCTTTCCAGTAGATCCCTGTCCCTCTTCAACTGGGGAGCCCAAAACTGAAAGCAGTACTCAAGATGTTGTCTGTTTGGCTCTGTTTCCTCTTCATTTACTCCAATGGAATATTTGAACCTTGGCACAGTTATTCCCCCACCTCCTACTGGCCAGGGTTGGAAAAAGGAGGACCAGATCATGACAACATGAAGAAAAAGTGAGAATGAGGTAAGATTTTTGTCCCTGATAAGCAAGACAGAGAGTGTTTATACACAGAATCCAAGAATCTGATAATCCCAGCATGGTGAGGGGTTGGAAGGCACCTCTGGAGATCATCCAGTCCAACAACCCTGCTCAAGCAGGGACACCCATAGCAGCTTGCCCAGCATCACAATGTCCATCTGGCTTTGGACTCTTTCCAGAGAAGGGAACACCACAATCTTTCTAGGCAGCCTGCTCCAGGCCTCCAGCACCCTCACATCAAACAAGTTTCTCCTCATCTTCAGATGGAACCTCCTGGGTTTGTGGCTGTTGCCACTTGTCCTGACAAAAGTTTGGCTCCATCCTCTTGCCTGTCACAGGTCCTTTAGCTCTTGCTGAACACTGGGAAGGTTTCCTCTCAGTTGCTCTTCTCCAGGCTCAACAGCCGCAGATGTCTCAGCCTTTCCTCCTCAGGGAGATGCTCCAGGCCTCTCAGCATCTTCCCAGCATCCACTAGACTCTCCCCATCTGTTTCCAGTCTCTCTTGTACTGGGGAGCCTAGGACTGGATCCAGAACTCCAGATGAGTCCTCAACAGGGCAGAGTAGAGGAGGAAGAGAACACCTCTTGACCTGCTAGCCACACTCTTCTCCATGCACTCCAGGAGATCATTTGCCTTCTTGGCCACAAGAGCACATAGCTGGTTCAGATTACAAGACCAGAGCTGCCTTCAAGATGACTGAGCATGGAGATCCTCCTGGAAGGAAAAGCTGTTCTGAACAAGAAAACACCATAACTGCCTCCCAACAAGATCTCTCCTCTTGACAGTGAGCCCAGTTAGCTTTGCTGCTCTCTCTGGCTCTGATTGACAGGGCAGATGTGTCAGCTTTCATTATCACACATAAAGTGGAATTAAATTAAATCAACTAACACACAACTCTGTCACTCCTACCCACAGGGCAGGGCTGTGTCCTCTCCTCCTGGATGCTGTAGTGTGGCGCCTGTCACTCTGACAACGACAGGCACCAGTGGGGCATGGCCTCTTTGCCTCCAAGGTGGAGTCTTGCCTGTGGGCTTCTCTGTGTCTGCATCCTGAAGAGCTGCCTTTAAACGAACTTGGTAATTGAAGGTTGTAATTTGTGTGTCTTAACATTGACTGGATTTAATTGAGCATTAGTGTTAATTAGAACAAGTCACGGAGCCGTAGAATCACGGAATCGTTAAGGTTGGAAAAGACCTCATCGAGTACAACCATCAGTCAGCACCACCACAGTCCTTAAGCCATACTCCAGAGTGTCCACTTGCTTTTCTGAACACCTCCAGGGATGGTCACTCCTCTACCTAGGCAGCTTTCGGTGAGGAAGTGTCTTCTAATGCCCAGCCTAAACCTCCCTGGCACAATGTAGGAAGAAGTTGTCTGCAGTGAGGGTGGTGAGACACTGACACAGGTTGCCCAGGGAGGTTGTAGAGCACAGAAGCACAGAATTTGATCTTTGATCTGTGCTTCTGTGCTCCACAACCTCCCTGGAGGTGTTCAAGGCCAGGTTGGATGAAGCCTTGAGGGACCTGTTCTAGTGGGAGGTGTCCCTGCCTCTGGCGGGGGGTTGGAACTGGCTGAGCTTTGAGCTCCCTTCCAACCTAAACCATTCTATGATTCTATGATTCAATTTCAGGCCATTTCCTTCCATTACATCACCTGATACTAGGGAGAAGAGACCAGCAACCACCTGGCTCCAACCTCCATTCAGGGAGCTGTACAGAGCCAGGTGGTCTCTCCTCAGTCTCCTCCTCTCCAGATGTTAATAGTTTCCATCTCACATAGGATCACAGAACCATAGAATGGTTTAGGTTAGAAGGGACCTCAAAGCTCATCCAGTTCCAACCTCCTGCCATAGGCAGGGACACCTCCCACTACAACAGGTCACTTATGGCCTCATCCAACCTGGCCTTGAACACCTCCAGGGATCACATTCTGTGCTTCTGTGCTCCACAGCCTTCCATGACAACCTGTTCCAGTGTCTCACCACCCTCACTGCAAACAACTTCTTCCTAACATCCATTTTCAATCTCCCTTCTGACACTTCAAACCCATTACTCCTTCTTCTGTCATTACAAGACCTTGTCAATAGTCCCTCCCCAGCCCTCCTGTAGCCCCCTTCAGATACTGCAAGGCCACTCCAAGGTCTCCTGGAAGCCTTCTCTTCTCCAGGCTGCAGAGCCCCATCTCTCTCAGCCTGTGCTCAGAGCAGAGCTGCTGCAGCCCTCTGAGCATCACGGAGGAGAAGGAGATGCATCCTGTAGGAAGGCAGAGGTGCCACCTGTTGGAAGGAGTGGCCAGGACAGATGAGCCTCACCTGCATAACAAAGGATTGCACTCCATGGATCTCATCTTCAGGAGCAAGCTGAGGCATCAAGCCCCTTTTTCCCTGACTTGTGCCCCAGGAGGACTCTGCCCCTTCTGCCTTCCATCCCAATCTGTGCATTACTGAGCACTACTCCTGAATCCAGTTCCAATCTGCTGCTGATTCCAGTCTGAGACTCGCCAGGTGTCTGCCCCTGGGGATCAGTGGTGCCAGTGATGCCATCACTGACATCAGGAGTTGGGTTGGCTCTTGCTTTGAGTCTCTGTGTCCCTCTTCCATGGGGATTGTTCATCTTTCCATCCCAGCTGGTTGAGTTTCTTTCCCACCTCATCAGCCCCTCTCCCTTCCTCCCCTCTTCTTCCCTTTGGTAAGGCAGAGGCCCTCATGGCAAGCCTCTGACATTCCTTGGGTATCCAGGCCACCCCTGACTCTTGACAGATGAGCAGATTTGCGTCAGACTTGTTCCACTTATGGATTAATTATGAGATTTATTAACTCACATTAGAGTCACTCTCTAATAACTCTAAATTTGCTTGATTCTAAGTGATGTGGAACAGAAGGTCTGGTAGAATCCACCCATTCATTTCTGGACTCCCCAGGTTAAGAGGGACAGAGATCTGCTGGAGAGGGTCCAGCAGAGGACTACGAGGATCATGAGGGGACAGGAGCACTGCCTGATGAGGACAGGCTGATGGTCTTGGGGCTGCTTAGTCTGGAGAAGAGAAGACTGAGAGGGGATGTAATCAATGCTTCAAAATCTCTAAGGACTGGGGGTCAGGAGGGGGGACAGGCTCAGCTCACTGCTCCCTGGGGTAGGACAAGCAGCAATGGATGGAAGCTGCAGCACAGGAGGTTCCAGCTCAACACAAGGGGGAACATCTTTGCTGGAAGGGGCCAAGAGCACGGGCACAGGCTGCCAAGAAAGGTGGTGAAAAAAACACCGCTGGAGCCTTTCAGGGCCTGTCTGGATGTGTTCCTGTGTGACCTGAGCTAGATTGTCTGGTCCTACTCTGGCAGGGGGTTGGACTGGATGATGTCTTCCAACCCCTGACATCCTGTGAACCTGTGATCCTCTGTGACAACCTTGGAGACCAGTTCCCTCTGCTTGGAGTTCCTGAGGCAGGGGACTCTTTTCTGCTGTGTGCTGACCAAAGCACTTCTGTGGTATCAAGACCAGAGGAACAGAGCAGAAAAGTCTAATTCTTGGTGCACACCATGGCGGTTTGAGATGGATGGTGTCTGAGATCTGAGCAGTTAAGTGAAAAGCTCCATGAGCTGTAAAGCAGCCAAGCTCAGCTATTGATCAAGCTTTGGAGCAGGAATAGTTAGAAATAATTTATTCTTTATTCCCTGATATAATACAAGAATTGCTTAATTAGGAAACAAATGATTTACAGAGAGCTGCCTTTATGGCAAGTTTAAATCAATAGGTGCAGTTAGTGTGGGGGGGGGGGGGAATGAATCTAGATGGATTTTAATTAACTCCTGGTTCTATCAGTAATTGTAGGGATCAAGCTTGGGTGAAGTACATCACATCCCCAGCAGGTCCCTGTGGCATGTTCTTGGGTAACTCATCTCCTCCATTCATTTCCTTGTGCAGTTTCCATGCCCTTCTTTAAGAACACTCTTCCACTTCACCATGCTTAATGGGAGCAGATGGTGGGACCTCAGTTTCCTCACCCCCTGTGCATATACAGAGGATGGAAACATGGCTTAAAGTTGTTTCAAAGAAGGTTTAGGTTGGATATTATGAACAATTTCTTTCCTGCAAGGGTGGTCAGGCATTAGAACAGGCTGCCCAAGGAGGTGGTGGAGTCATGGTGGAGTAACCATGTCTGGACGTGTTCAAGAAGCCTATGGTCATGGCACATGGGGACAAGGTTTAATGGCCACAGCAGAGTTAGTTTCATGGTTGGATTGCTGATCCTATACAAGAAGGACGTGGAACTGTTGGAGTCAGTCCAGAGGAAGCCACCAAGATGCTGAGAGGGCTGCAGGAGCTCTGCTATGAGCACAGGCTGAGAGAGCTGGGGCTCTGCAGCCTGGAGAAGAGAAGGCTTCCAGGAGACCATGGAGTGGCCTTCCAGAATCTGAAGGAGGCTACAGGAGGGCTGGGGAGGGACTATTGACAAGGTCTGGGAATGTCAGGACGAGGGAGAATGGGTTTAAAGTGTCAGAGGGGAGATTGAAAGTGGATGTTAGGAAGAAGTTGTTTGCAGTGAGGGTGGTGAGACACTGGCACAGGTTGCCCAGGGAGGCTGTAGATGCTCCCTCCCTTCCTGGAGGTGTTCAAGGCCAGGTTGGATGAGGCCTTGAGCGACCTGTTCTAGTGGGAGGTGTCCCTGCCTATGGCAGGGGGTTGGAACTTGCTGAGCTTTGAAGTCCCTTCCAACCTAAACCATTCTCTGACTCTTCCTCTCACCATCCCTTCCCACACATGAGCATGCTGTGATGTCTCTCTAATACACACTAACCACTGACTGTGTGGTCCAAGAAATGTCCTGTGACAAACATGGAGGCTTTGTCCTCCTTGACCTTGCTGCATTCATCCTCTGCTGGATTCTCACAGCTGCTTCGTGAACCCCTGGAATTTCTTGGCATGAAAATACCCTGAGCTGAGAAGGTCCCCGGGGAGGAGATGCTGCACATCCCACTTGGCTTGTTCTCTTTCAGATTCCTTCTGCCTGCTTTTGATGTCTCCTGGTTCTGGCACTAGAACAACATGTAAACATCTTCCTTCTTCTGAACACCTTTCCCAGTTCATTCTCTGCAGCAAGGATGTGGGGATGGCTGCTGAACAAGGCAGCAATGGCTGTGAGGAGCCGAAGGGATTTCTTCCACTTCAATGAGCATTTTCATGTCACATCAGACCATCCACATTAAATCTGGGTGATTTGGAAGTCAGAGGGGAAAAAATGGATTTGTTGATGGAAAGGAAAATAGATTTGCTTCAGCTGCTCCACACAATATCAATAACTCCCCATCTCTGTTGATGAGGAGAGGAGCTCACAGAGGAGCTTTGGCATGACTGACGAGGTTGGTTAAAGCTGCACAATAACGACCTGACAGCTTCTGGCTCTCTCTGATTACTGAGATGGTGCTCACCAGTTAGAACCATAGAATCAGTCAGGGTTGGAAGGGACCACAAGGAGCAGCCAGTTCCAACCCCCCTGCCATGCCCAGGGACACCCTACCCTAGAGCAGGCTGCCTACAGCCTCATCCAGGCTGGCCTTAAACACCTCTAGGCATGGGGCTTCAACCACCTCCCTGGGCAACCCATTCCAGCCTCTCACCACTCTCACGCTGAACAACTTCCTCCTCATATCCAGGCTGAACCTAACCATCTTCAGCTTTGCTCTGTTCCCCCTCATCCTGTCACTCCCTAAGAGCCTAAAAAGTCCTTCCCCAGCTGTTTTGTAGGCTCCCTTCAGATCCTGGAAGGCCACAAGAAGGTCAATGGGAGCCTCCTCTTCTTCAGCCTGCACAGCCCCAACTCTTTCAGCCTGTCCTCACAGCAGAGCTGCTGCAGCCCTCTGAGCATCCTCCTGGCCCTTCTCTGGGCACAGTCCAGCATCTCCACATCCCTCTTGTCATAAGGGGCTTCAGAACTGGATGCAATTAATGTGTGTGGTTTCAATTTCCCACAAGATTCCAGTTCTGTGGCACCAGGGGAGCACCCTTTTACACATACAACGTTTATGAGAAATTGGGTGAAGTTTGGGTTGTTTTCTTTTCCCCTTCACAGGTTATCAGCTACAAACAAACAAGCAAAAAAAAAGGCAATAGGAGTTTTGTCTTTGGATGATTGTGGATCAGGGATCAAGCTGGCTAAGCCACCAGAGGAGTGCCAGAGGTTCACCATGAAGCCCTTCATCTTCTCCTATCTGAAGGGGGCTACAGGAGGGCTGTGAAGGGACTATTGACAAGGTCAGGTAATGACAGGAGGAGGAGGAATGGGTTTAAAGTGTCAGAGGGGAGGTTGAAAGTGGATGTTAGGAAGAAGTTGTTTGCAGTGAGGGTGGTGAGACACTGGCACAGGTTGCCCAGGGAGGTTGTGGGAGCACAGAATGTGATTGAATGTGAACCTCATGAGCTTTGAGGTCCCTTCCAACCTAAATCACCATGAGTATTTGGTAGAATGAAGCCATTATAGAAGCATAGAATCATAGACTGGTTTAGGTTGGAAGGGACCTCAAGGATCATCCAGCTCCAACCCCCTGCCATAGGCAGGGACACCTCCCACTAGAGCAGGTTGCTCAAGGCCTCATCCAGCCTGGCCTTAAACACCTCCAGGGAGGAAGCATCCACAACCTCCCTGGGCAACCTGTGCCAGTGTCTCACCACCCTCACTGTAAAGAACTTCCTCCTAACATCCAGTCTAAATCTCCCCTCTTCCAGCTTAAACCCATTCCCCCTCGTCCTGACATTACCAGACCTTGTCAATAGTCCCTCCCCAGCCTTCCTGTAGGCTCCCTTCAGATACTGCAAAGCCACTCTAAGGTCTCCTCGAAGCCTTCTCTTCTCCAGGCTGCAGAGCCCCAACTCTCTCAGCCTGTCCTCATAGCAGAGCTGCTGCAGCCCTCTGAGCATCTTCGTGGCTCTCCTCTGGACTGGCTCCAGCAGTTCCATGTCCTTCTTGTGCTGGGGGCTCCAGAACTGCACACAGGACTGCAGGTGGGGTCTGAGGAGAGCAGAGCCAAGGGGCAGAATCCCCTCCCTTGCCCTGCTGCCCACACTGCTCTTGCTGCAGCCCAGCACAGGGTTGCTGTCTGGGCTGCACTCACACTGCAGGCTCATGTTGAGCTTTTCATCAGCCCAGACCCCCAGGTCCTTCTCCTCAGGGCTGCTCTCAGCCATTCCCCACCCAGCCTGGAGTTGTGCCTGGGATTGCACCGACCCAGGTGCAGGACCTTACACTTGGCCTTGTTAAACGTCATGAGGTTGGCCTGGGCCCACCTCTGCAGCCTGTCCAGGTCCCTCTGGATGGCATCCCTGCCCTCCAGCAAGTCAGCTGTGCCACACAGCTTGGTGTCATCTGCAAACTTGCTGAGGGTGCACTCAATTCCTCTGTCCATGTCACTGACAAAGATGTTACAGAGCACTGCTCCCAGCACTGACCCCTGAGGAACACCACTTGGCACCACTCACCAGGTGGACATTGTGCCATTCAATGAGCTGAGCATGGCTATGCTGAAAGAGTCCTCTCAGAAACCAAGCAGGCAGCTCCCCACAGCCATCCACTGTGTTGGGATCTGCTATTGGCTTTGCCTAGAGCTGGAAGACACTCTTCAGCAGTAGGTCTGAACCAATGAATCTGCAGGGAAGGGTTGAAAGGGGCTTTCAAAGGTCATTTTCTCCAAACCCAGTGCAGTTACAGGATCACAGAACCATAGAATGGTTTAGGTTGGAAGGGAGCTCAAAGCTCAGCCAGTTCCAGCCCCCTGCCACAGGCAGGGACACTTCCCACTAGAACAGGTCACTCAAGGCCTCATCCAACCTGGCCTTGAACACCTCCAGGGAGGTTGTGGAGCACAGAATCACCCAATGTGATCAAAGATCACATTGGGTGATTCTGTGCTCCACAACCTCCCTGGGCAACCTGTGCCAGAGTCTCACCACCCTCAACCTGTGCCAGTGTCTCACCACCCTCACTGCAAACAACTTCCTCCTAACATCCACTTTGAATCTCCCCTCTGCCAGTTCAAACCCATTCCTCCTCCTGCCATTAGAGACCTTGTCAGTAGTCCAAATCAGCAGGGACATCTTCCAGCGGAGCAGGCTGCTCTCAGCCGGGTCCTTTGCACCTTTCAGGATCATTGCTCAGCTCCCCAGCTGCTGAAGCAGTGAAGTCAGGAGGAGGAGGGCTTGGCTGTGGCAGCCAGGTGTTTTCCCTTTCTGCCACCTCCCCATAGCCAAGGCTCCATCAATTCTCCTTAGCCCAGTAGCCTCCACGGGAGCTCAGACACAGTTAGGATGCAATCTTGTCCTCAGCTAGATATTGGAGAGCTAAATCTGAGCCAGTCTGCCAGGCTCTCTTCAGAGTCCACAGGGAGGAACCTGCAATTCATCCCCATTTCTCTGATTTACCTCTATATAAGTGCCCTTCTGATGCTCCTATTCCTCTCCATTAGCTTGCAGCAGGATCCAGGGGGACTTTGCCTGATTTAGGATCTTAGTTCCCTCAGCCTAAACATACCCAGTCCTGTTGAGCTCCCCTTGCTGCTGAAATCCTGTTTCCAAGGGATCAGCTGCCCATGCCAAACTGTTGGAGTGAGTCCAGAGGAGGCCCCAAGGATGCTCAGAGGACTGCATCAGCTCTGCTATGAACATGGGCTATGAAGGTTGGGGCTCTGCAGCCTGGAGAAGAGAAGGCTTCAGCAGACCTTGGAGTGGCCTTTCAGTATCTGAAGGGGGCTCCAGGAGGAATGGGGATGACTATTAACAAGGGACTATTGATAAGGTCTTGTAATGACAGGAGGAGGAGGAGGAAAGGGTTTGAACTAGCACAGGGGAGATTGAAAGTGGACGTTAGGAGGAAGTTGTTTGCAGTGAGGTTGGTGAGACACTGGCACAGGTTGCCCAGGGAGGTTGTGGAGCACAGAATCACCCAATGTGATCTTCCATCACATTGGGTGATTCTGTGCTCCACAACCTCCCTGGAGGTGTTCAAGGCCAGGTTGGATGAGGCCCTGAGTGACCTGTTCTAGTGGGAAGTGTCCCTGCCTCTGGTGGGGGGTTAGAATTGGCTGAGCTTTGAGGTGCCTTCCAACCTAAACCATTCTATGATTCTATGAAACCCTGCTTCCCAGAGGCCAGCTCCCCATCCCAAATTCTTCCCAGGGCTTAACTCCCCATCCTAGATCCTGATTCTCAAGGATCAGCTCCCCAGGTGTGTTTTTTTACCTCTTCAGATCTCTGTTGCTACCTCTTTCAAGAAGCTATCAGCCAAAACACCTCACAGCCATCAATTCTAGGTTAGAAATCCTCAACCTTGGGGGCTGAAATTCCTCAGCAAACCAAATCCAATTTCCAAGCCAGCACAAGAAGTCAGTCCCAAACTGGGATATTTGTTTTATCTCAGACATGCTGCCTTTCCTGCAGGATAATGTCTTGCTTTTCATCATAGGCTGAAATTATCCTATCCTTAGCTTTTCAAAGCTGAAGATGGTGATGGTGAAAGGGAAAGGTAGCACTAAAAGGATTAAAAGATAAGCTCAGTTATTTATTTTAATAAGCAGGACATTCTCCCCCCCCCCCACCCCCCCACCCCTTTTCTTCATCCAGAGCATTTTAGATCACTTACACACAATACAAGTGGGAAAACTAATCCCATCCCCCCTCATCTTCTTTCTCTTTTGAATTCCTGTGACACTAAACCAGCAAACAGACTTAAAATAATGATTCCCAATTTGGAACCTTGACTAATGAGCTGAAGCATTGTTCTAAAGCCCTAAAAACCTGGAATTCAAATGAAATCATTATCACAACATCAAGCAGGGTGGTCATAGCTCCCCAAACTCCATTAAGATGGCTGCTAACGAGGCCAGGGTGAAAGCAGAGGAAACCCTGGACTCATTAGGGAGCTCCTTCAGGAGCCAATCAAGAGCTGTCTGCCAAAGGGGCTGATTGCCAGATTGCACTGATGGAGACAGCACCAAAGTAGGAATCAAATCTCCTGCAGGCTCCAAATTCCAGAGGAGATCATTATAGATCTCACAGAATCACAGAATCACTGAATTAACCAGGCTGGAAGACCTTCAAGATCATCCAGTCCAAGCTATCACCTAACACCTTCTGATTAACTAACCCATGGCACTAAGTGCCTCATGCAGCCTCCTCTGAAACACCTGCAGGGATGGGGACTCCACCACCTCCCCATGCAGCCCATTCCAATGCAAATCGCTCTTGCTGGGAAGAACTTCTTCCTAACATCCAGCCTGAACCTGCCCTGGCACTGCCTGAGGCTGTGTCCCCTTGTTCTGTCCCTGGGTGCCTGGCAGAAGAGCCCAACCCCACCTGGCTACAGCCTCCCTTCAGGTAGTTGTAGACAGCAGTGAGCTCTGCCCTGAGCCTCCTCTTCTGCAGGCTGCACACCCCCAGCTCCCTCAGCCTCTCCTACGAGTGATTTACTGGGTGGTGAGCTGGTTGCCATCTCTGCCCAGGCAGACATGGTGCTTGTTCTGCACACAACATCCACAGAGCTTTGGGCAGATCATGAGAGTCAAAGATGAGTTGCCCCTTGATTAATGTCACAGAATCCCCAAGTCTCAGCACAGTGGGGGTTGGCAAGGACCTCTGGAGATCAGCCAGTCCAAACATCCCTGCTAAAGCAGGGACACCCAAAGCAGCCTGCCCAGTATCCCAATGGCCAGGCAGGTTTGGAATCTCTCCAGAGTAGGAGACTCCACAGCCTCTCTGGGCAGCCTGCTCCAGGGCTCCAGCACCCTCTCACCAAAGAAATTTCTCCTCGTGTTCAGATGAAACCTCCTGGGTTCCAGTTTGTGCTGCTTGCCCCTTGTCCTCTCACTGCGCAACACTGCCAAGAGTCTGGCCTCATCCTGCCCCTCACAGGTCTTTAGCTCCTGCTGAGCATTGAGAGGATGTCCTCTTAGGCTGCTTTTCTCCAGGCTCAACAGCCCCAGATCTGTCAGCATCTCACACATAGAAATTCTCCTCACAGAGGTGCTTCAGGTCTCTCAGCAGCTTTGGAGTCTGTCCTGAACTCTCTCCAGCAGGTTCCTGTCTCTCTTGAACTGGCCACAGGACTGAAGCTGTGGCCTCAGTAGAGTGGAGTGGCAAGAGAACCTTCCTTGACCTGCTGGCCACACTCTTCCCAAGGCACCCCAGGACAACATTGGCCATCTTGGCCATGAGGGCATAATGCTGGCTCCTGGGGAATATTCTGTCCACTTGAAATTCCAGATCCCTCTTCAAGCAGCCCTGCTCCTCTCTGCAGAGGGACATAGGCTGGTGGAGCTGCACCATGTTCTGACTGGCACAGAGGAAGCCAAGACCTCTTCTGAGTATTTGTTCTCTTTAACAAATTATTCTATTCCTCACTTTTGACTCTAGAACAGCATTACCCTTCACTCTGCTCTCCTCAGACCCCACTTGGAGTGTTGTCTGCAGTTCTGGACCCCCCAGCACAAGAAGGACATGGAAGTGTTGGAGCCAGTCCAGAGGAGGCCACCAAGATGCTCAGAGGGCTGCGGCAGCTCTGCTATGAGCACAGGCTGAGAGAGTTGGGGCTCTGCAGCCTGGAGAAGAGAAGGCTTTGAGGAGACCTTGGAGTGGCCTTCCAGGATCTGAAGGGGGCTACAGGAGGGCTGGGGAGGGACTATTGACAAGGTCTGGTAATGACAGGAGGAGGAGGAATGGGTTTGAACTGGCAGAGAGGAGATTGAAAGTGGATGTTAGGAAGAAGTTGTTTGCAGTGAGGGTGGTGAGACACTGGCACAGGTTGCCCAGGGAGGTTGTGGAGCACAGAATGTGATCTTTCATCACATTCTGTGCTTCTGTGCTCTACAACCTGCCTGGAGGTGTTCAAGGCCAGGTTGGATGAGGCCTTGAGTTCTAGTGGGAGGTGTCCCTGCCTGTGGCAGGAGGTTGGAACTGGCTGAGCTTTGAAGTCCCTTCCAACCTAAACCATTCTCTGGTTCTATGATTCTCTCTGCAGAGGGACATAAGCTGGTGGAGCTGCACCATGTTCCAACTGGCACAGAGGAAGCCAAGACCTCTTTCTAATGACTTTTCTCTTTAGCAAATTATCCTGTGCCTCACTCTTGACTCTAGAACAGCATCACAACACCCCATGTCTGTGACACCACTGGCTGAAGCAGACCTTCTGAGTCAGCAGACTTCAGTTGCATTTCTGTCTAGCAGAGGAGCCTCTGACCTTTTTTTTTGTACTAGAAGTTTGCACATCACAAATTCTTCTGAGTCAAATTAAGCTCTTGCCTGGCTCAAGTGGAACCCTGGCTGACATCAAGTAGGGGAACCCTGGCTGATATCAAGTAGGGGCACTCTGAATTGCTGTCAATTATCTTAATTCTCCTAATTGGGTTTGTCCAGCCCAGCCAAGGGTTGAGATTAAGACTGGCCTCACTCTGGCCAGAAATTAAAACCTGATGGAATATTTGAAATCCAAAGAGAAACACAACTCAGCTCAAACCCTCCTCTGCCATCTGCAGCTAGAAGGCTCTTGTCTACAGAGGGGAGAAAATCACTTTCCTTCTGAGCAGGTTGAGGGAGGAGTTTGCATTTGGACATTATCCCTTCCTCAAAGTGGTTCCAAGGCAATGAGCTCCCAGTGTGGGTAACAGGAATGTGACTCTTAGATCATCCCATGCAAGAAAGGGAGCTGATAGAATTTACTCAGGTTTATTTCTCCACCAAGCACATGGAGACTACCATGACAGGAGGAGGAACATTTTTGTGCCACTACAGGGGTGAGGTGCTGGCCTGCTGGAAGGCACTTCCAAGGAGAAAGATCTGGGAGTGCTGGGAGACAACAGGTTCCACAGGAGCTAGCAATGTGCCCCTGAGGCCAAGAAGGCCTTCTGGGAGTCATGAGGAAGAGTGTGGCCAGCAGGAGGCCAAGGGAGGTTCTCCTGCCCCTCTACTCTGCCTCTGTGAGGCCACATCTGGAGCCTTGAGTCCTGTTCTGGGCTCCCCAGTTCAAGACACAGAACTACTGGAGAGAGTCCAGCGAAGGCTCCAAAAGTGCTGAGGGGCCTGGAACATCCTTGTGAGGAGAAAAGGCTGAGAGCCTGGATATAGACTGAAAGGGGATCTTCTCAATGCTCAGCAAGACCTAAAGGGAGAAGAGCAGGAGGTCTGGGCTGGACCCTTAGTGGTGCCTAGGGACAGGACAAGGAGTAACAGGCACAAACTGGAACCAAGTATGCTCCATCTGAATGGGAGGGGAAGTTTTTTGGGTGTGAGAGTATGGAGTCCTGCATCAGACTGAGCAGAGATGTTGTGGAACCTCCTTCTCTGGAGAGATTCCAAAGCCAGCTGGACACTGTGGTGCTGGGCAAGCTGCTGTGGGTGCCCCTGCTTTAGCAGGGAGGTTGGGCTGAGTAATCTCCAGAAGTCCCTTTCCAACCCCCACCATGTTGAGATTCTGGGATTTATCACAGGATCATAGGATCACAGAATGTCAGGGGCTGGAAGGGACCTCCACAGCTCATCTGGTCCAGCCTCCCTGCCAGAGCAGGGTCACCCAGAGCAGTTCACACAGGAATGCATCCAGATTCTTGAGTAGCTCCAGAGAGGGAGAATCCACAACCTTCCTGGGCAGCCTCTTCCAGTGCTTTGTTACCCCCACAGGGAAAAAAAATCCTCCTCAGGTTCACAGGGAACCTCCTATGCCTCAGCATCCACCCATTGCTCCCTGTCCCGTCACTGGGCATCACCCAGCAGAGCCTGGCTCCAGCCTCCTGCCACTCACCTGCATGTGTTTATAAGCATTAGTCAGGTCACCCCTTGGCTGTCTCCTCTTCAAGCTAAAAGGTCCCAGCTCCCTCAGGCTCTCCTCTTTAGGAAGAAGTTCCTTATGAGGAGATTTATGATCCTAAATTGTTGGCACAGATCTTTACAGATCTGGTCCTTGAGGACAGATGATCTAAAGCCCCCTAAGTCGTGACTGATGTTTATTCCTTCAACTCTTGCATTAGGAGGGTGGCTCCTGAGCTGTGATATTTTCATACAATCATAGAATCAAGCAGGTTGGAAGAGACCTCCAAGCTCATCCAGCCCAACCTAGCACCCAGCCCTGACCAATCAACCAGACCATGGCACTAAGTGCCTCATCCAGGCTTGGCTTCAACACCTCCAGGGATGGCGACTCCACCACTTCCCTGAGCAGCCCATTTCAATGCCAATCACTCACTTCCTCCTAACATTCAGCCTGAACCTCCCCTGGCACAACTTGAGACTATGGAGGAAGTTCCTTTACTCTTCCCCTTTACTCTGCCCTCCTCAGACCCCACCTGCAGTCCTGTGTGCAGTTCTGGAGCCCCCAACACAAGAAGGACATGGAAGTGCTGGAGCCAGTCCAGAGGAGAGCCACGAAGATGCTCAGAGGGCTGCAGCAGCTCTGCTCTGAGGACAGGCTGAGAGAGTTGGAGCTCTGCAGCCTGGAGAAGAGAAGGCTTTGAGGAGATCTTAGAGTGGCTTTGCAGTATCTGAAGGGAGCCTACAGGAAGGCTGGGGAGGGACTATTGACAAGGTCTGGGAATGTCAGGACAAGCGGGAATGGGTTTGAACTGGCAGAGGGGAGATTTAGACTGGATGTTAGGAGGAAGTTCTTTACAGTGAGGGTGGTGAGACACTGGAACAGGTTGCCCAGGGAGGTTGTGGAGCACAGAAGCATCCAATGTGATCTTTGATGTCTGCTCCACAACCTCCCTGGAGGTGTTTAAGGCCAGGCTGGATGAGGCCTTGAGCAGCCTGCTCTAGTGGGAGGTGTCCCTGCCTATGGCAGGGGGTTGGAGCTGGATGATCCTTGAGGTCCCTTCCAACCTAAACCATTCTATGACTCTATGATTCCTACAGCTCAGACTAAAGCTATGCTGACATTCCTTTCCCTGGCTCCTGGAACACCACTGATGTCTGCATACATCAGGCTTAGAATGGTATCAGCTGTGATCTCCTCAGCTAGCTTGAAGCTTGGCTACTGGAAAGCCCAGCAAATTAACCAGCTATATTTGGGAAATGATCTTGTAATTGCCTGCTATAAATTCAACCTGGGCATTCCTCTGGCTGGCATCTCATCTTCTTCTTCTTGTTTTTTTTTCACTTTAACAATAGCTGGGCTCAAAGAAGCCACTGTGAAGGCTAATTCTAGTTGGTGTTTATGGAAACAGAAAGCAGTTTGTCAAATAATGCCTTTTCCTAACGATGCTGTAAAAATCCTCCCCCAGACAGGAGTGTCACATTGGCCCCATCCTCCTGAGCCAGGGATGTGAGATGTGACACAGTATCTCTCCTGAAAAGCAAAGCATCATTCCTCACCATTTGTGATCAGAGCTTGCAAGAATGAAATAATCACCCATTAGGAGTCAAGCTCAAATTACTCTCCGGTGCTTAACGACCCTCCCCGTGCAGTCCCTGGGGGACTGATGGATGTCTGAGCTCTTTGGAAGCTTCCCTCACCACGGCTGCATCTCTGCAGAGCTGTCTTAGCTGAATTCCCTACCGATGGGAGCTCAACAAACAAGCCCCAGTGAGGTTTGCCTCCTGTCCTAATTTAATCACAGAATCATAGAATCACAGAATGTCAGGGGCTGGAAGGGACCTCCAAAGCTCATCTGAGCCAGCCCCCCTGCCAGAGCAGGATTGCCTAGAGCAGATCACACTGGAGCACATCCAGATGGTTCTTGAGAATCACAGAGCAGGGTGGGTGGAAAGGACCCCAAAGCCCATCTCTTTCCAATGACAAGCCAGCAGCAGGGACACCTCAGACTAGACCAGGTTGCTCAAGGCCCCACCCAGCCTAGCCTTGAACATCTCCAGGGAGGGAGCATCCACAACCTCCTGGGGTAACTTGTTCCTGTGTCTCACCGCCCTCACCATAAAGGATCTCTCCAGACTCAATCTCTCCTCTTTCAGCTTCATTTCATTTCCCCTTGCCCTGTCACAAGAGCATGTGTGTGGGGAGCTGCACATTTGATTTCTGACAGGGCCCTGACAGCATAGCCATGCTCAGCTCATGGAATGGCCTCAGCTTACCAAGTGATGATAGACTTATAGAATGCTTTAGGTTGGAAGGGACCTCAAAGCTCAGCCAGTTCCAACCCCTTGCCAGTGGCAGAGACACCTCCCACTAGAACAGGTTGCTCAAGGCTTCATCCAACCTGGTCCTGAACACCTGAAGGGAGATTGTGGAGCACAGAAGCACAGAATGTGATTGAAGATCCTATCTGCCAGGTGGCCAAGAGAGCCAATGGCATCCTGGGCTGGCTCAGGAGCAGTGTGGCCAGCAGGACAAGGGAGGTTCTTCTGCTCCTGTGCTCAGCATGGCTCAGGCCATGCCTTGAGTGCTGTGTCCAGTTCTGGGCTCCTCAATTCAAGAGAGATGTTGAGGTGCTGGAAGGTGTCCAGAGAAGGGCAGCAAGGCCGGGGAGGGGCCTGGAGCACAGCCCTGTGAGGAGAGGCTGAGGGAGCTGGGGGTGAGCAGCCTGCAGAAGAGGAGGCTCAGGGCAGAGCTCATTGCTGTCTGCAGCTGCCTGCAGGGAGGCTGTAGCCAGGTGGGGTTGGGCTCTGCTGCCAGGCAACCAGCAACAGAAGAAGGGGACACAGCCTCAAGCTGTGCCAGGGGAGCTCTAGGCTGGATGTTAGGAGGAAGTTGTTGGCAGAGAGAGTGATTGGCATTGGAATGGGCTGCCCAGGGAGGTGGTGGAGTCACTGTCCCTGGAGGTGTTGAAGCCAAGCCTGGCTGGGGCACTTAGTGCCATGGTCTGGTTGGTTGGCCAGGGCTGGGTGCTAGGTTGGGCTGGATGAGCTTGGAGGTCTCTTCCAACCCGATGGATTCTATGATTCTGTGACATCAGTGAGGTGAGTAGAGCTGTCTGTGCTTTATGTGAGGTTGGGATCAGTTTGGCTGTGTCATTGCAGGGGGGGTTGGACATGCACTCTGTAATTCACTTTCATGTCAGCCCATAGCACCCCTCTCCTTTTCCTGATTCTTTTAGCCAGCTAAGAAGTGCTCACTGAGTGATACAGCTCCATCTATGGTCTAGAGATGGACTTTCTGTCTGAAGAACCAGTTTTTGTCTTTTTCCCAGTCCTTTTTGCCACCTTAGGGGCCAGAATGCACTTGGCCCTCTCCTCGAGTCCAGTTCTGGTGTAAGGATCCTCTGGCTGATGCAGAGATGTGGTGCTGAGGCATGTGGCTTGGCACAGTTAGAGGGTGGTCAAACTCAATAATTTCCAAGGACGTTTCCAACTGAGGTGACTATGATTGTATGCAAAGCCCCATTGCTCTGCACCACAAAGAAGTGTGCTGGGGAGTTCAGGAGCTGTACAAGGTTTCTGGACCAGAGTGCTGCTGTGTGTGTGTGGCCTGTGTGGCTGCTTTGCATCCAGCCACTTAGCCATGGTTTCATTGATGCTAACTCTGTAACGTCTTTGTTGGTGACATGGACAGCGGCATTGAGGCAGCCTCAGCAAGTTTGCTGACCACACCAAGCTGTGTGGTGTGACTGACATTCAGGAGGGAAGGGATCCATCCAGAGGGACCTGAATAGGCTACAGAACTGGGCCCAAGCCAACCTCATCAAGTCCAACAAGACCAAGCGCAAGGTCCTGCATCTGGGTCGAGGCAATCCCAGGCACCAATACAGGCTGGGCAGTGCCTGGCTTGAGAGCAGCCCTGAGGAGAGAGACTTGGGGATACTGGTGGATGAGAAGCTCCATCTGAGCTGTCAGTGTGCTCTTGCAGCCCAGAGAGCAACCAGAGCCTGGGCTGCAGCAAGAGCAGTGTGGGCAGCAGGGTGAGGGAAGTGATCCTGCCCCTCTGCTCTGCACTGCTGAGACCCCACCTGGAGTACTGCATCCAGTGCTGGAGTCCCTGGGACAAGAGGGCTGTGGATGTGCTGGAAGGTGTCCAGAGAAGGGCCATGAGGATGAGCAGAGGGCTGGAGCTGCTCTGCTGTGGGGAGAGACTAAGGCAGTTGGGGCTGTTGAGGCTCCCAGGTGACCTTGTGACATTTCAGTATCTGAAGAGGGCTACAAGAAAACTGGGGAGGGACTTTTGAGGCTGTCAGGGAGTGATAGGACTGGGGGGAATGGAACCAAGCTAGAAATGGAGAGATTCAGAGTGAATGTTAGGAAGAAGTTGTTCAGCATGAGGGTGGTAAGAGCCTGACAGGGGTTGCCCAGGGAGGTGGTGGAAGCCTCATCCCTGGAGGTGTTTAAGGCCAGGCTGGATGAGGCTGTGGGCAGCCTGCCCTAGTGTGAAGTGTCCCTGGGTATGGCAGGGGGGTTGGATCTGCATGATCCTTGTGGTCCCATCCAACCCTGATTCTGTGATTCTCTGGCAATTGAGGCAAAGACCAAACGAGGTGGCTGGCCTGAGCTCACAAGAGATCTGTGGCAAAACTGGATCTTAATAATCCCAGATCTCCTGACTCACAGTCCAGGCTCTGAAGGCATGCATGGCTATGTGGAGCTGACCACATGAGGTGATAGAGCTTGCACAGAATGAAGGGCTTGCAGTTCAATGTGAGCTGCATCAACAGAGAAAGGTAATTCATAGACTCATGGAATGGTTTGGGCTGGGTGGAACCTTAAAGATCATCAAGTTTCAGCTGCTGCTGTGGGCAGCGACAGCTCCCACTAGACCAGGTTGCTTCAGGTGCTCTGTGTGTGATGAGGAGGTACAACTTGGTCTTGAAGTCCACCAGTGACATTTCTGTCTAAGGGAGTCACCACTCAAATTAGTTTTTGAAGGAACAAGAAGAGAGAAAGAAATGGAGTTGGAGGAGAGGAGGAATCCGTAAAAGGAAGTTCTTTTTGCCAGCAGAAAGCAATAGGACAGCTTGAGGCAAGCACTGGCTCCAGTGAGCTGAGATGGAGGGAGACTGAGTATTGCTCTGACCACTCTTGGCTCTTTAGTGAGCTCCAGAATTTAGTTTGGTTTAGTTTTCTCTGTTAAATCATTGATTGAAGTTTTGCAGGAAGAGAAAATCTGCTAAAGTGGGTTGAAAAAGTAGAATAGTAAAGAAGAAAAGCTGAGTGTGAGTCCCAAACGTTGGAGTTTTGTGCTATTAGAACTGAGTGCTTCAGTCTTTGATATCTTAAAGTGCTTCATTTCCACCTTTAGCAAACCACTTCTTATGCCCAAGTGACACTTTCCATACTGAGCCAAACCTATTTTTACACATGGTGTGTGTGGGGTGTCCTGGTGGAACAACTCCAATCCCAGTGGGAATGAAGTGGAATTTCAGCATCTTGCAACAGGACATTTAGAAAACTTTGCTTTGATTTGACATAAATTCTCCTCCTATTTTTATTCACTTAAGAAGCATCTGAGGCAGTGTGGTCTGGATGATCAGGGAGTGAGGTGGATTGGGAACTGGTTAAGGAAAGAAGCCAGAGTTGTGGTCAGTGGGATGGAGTCCAGTTGGAGGCCTGTGACTAGAGGGGTCACACAGGAGTCAGTACTGGGACCACTTCTGCTCAATATATTCATCAATGACCTGGGTGAGGGCACAGAGTGCACTGTCAGCAAGTTTGCTGATGGCACCAGGCTGGCTGCAGTGGCTGCCACAGCAGAGAGTTGTGCTGCCATTCAGCCAGACTGGGACAGGCTGGAGGGGTGGGCAGGGAGAAATGGAATGGAATCCAACAAGGGCAAGTCCAGAGTATGGCACCTGGGAAAGAACAACCCCAGGGAGCAGGACAGGTTGGGGACTGCGCTGTTGGAAGGCCGTGAAGGGGAAAAGGATCTGGGGGTCCTGGTTGATGGGAGGTTGAGCATGAGCCAGCAATGTGCTCTGGTGGCCAGGAGGGGCAATGCCATTCTGGGGTGGGTTAGAAGGGCTGTGGTGAGTAGGTTGGGAGAGGTTCTCCTGCCCTGCTGAGGCCACATCTGGAGTACTGTGTCCAGTTTTGGGGACCCCCCAGATCAAGAGGGACATAGAAGTGCTTGAGAGAGTCCAGCACAGAGCCACAAAGATGCTGAAGGGAATGGAACAGCTCTGTTAGGAGGAGAGCCTGAGGGAGCTGGGGCTGTGTGCTGGGAGAGGAGGAGACTGAGAGGTGACCTCAGCAATGGTTATCAATATGTGCAGGTGAGTGGCAGGAGGCTGGAGCCAGGCTCTGCTGGGTGATGCCCAGGGACAGGCCAAGGGGCACTGGGTGGAAGCTGAGGCAGAGGAAGTGCCATGGAAACATGAGGAGGAATTTTTCTCCTGTGAGGGTGACAGAGCCCTGGAAGAGGCTGCCCAGGGGGGCTGTGGAGTCTCCCTCTCTGAAGACATTCCAAACCCACCAGGAGGTGTTCCTGTGTGGATCCTGATCTGGCAGGGGTTGTGGAGTGGATGAGCTTTGGAGGTCCCTTCCAGCCCCTGACACTCTGTGACTCTGTGATTCTGTGCATCTGACAAGCCCATTATTGCTCCTTATAGATGCTGATTCCCTATAAACTCCCTCACACCAAGGAGGTGTAGTGGGGATTGGGGATGCTGTTACCAGCTTGTTATAGCCAAGACCAATGTCCATTTCCAAACCCGGTGGCCTGGAGCAGAAGCAGCTGAAAAGATGTTCCTCAGTGTGTTCTTTCATTTAGACTGCAATTTTTACTGGTACTACCTCTTCTGTGTCTGCCTGAGGGTGCTGGAAGTGTCAGGTGAGGAAAAAATGACTGAGGCTTAAAAATCACCTAGCAGCAGGTTATGATAGTTCAGCTCTGCTCTCGCAACAGGAAGGGAGGAAAAAGGGAAGGGGAAAAGAAATCCCACACACTTCCAGCTAGCCTGTGGATGTCCTGGGATGACCTTGCACAGGAAACACTCAGATAAACAGTTTCTTGGCATGTAGAGCATTTTTATCTCTTAAAGCATTTATTTTACCTGATTATGCATCAGAGGTTTCAGCTCTTCTTAATTTTTCCACTATATTAACCTGTTTTTCATTTATTACACCAAAGCCCAGCAAGGTGGTGGTTGAAAAAGGCCTCTGGAGAGATCATCCAGTAAAACCCCTCTGCTAAAGCAGGGGCACCTGCAGCAGCTTGCCCAGCATCACTATGTCCAGTGGGCTGTGGAAGCTTTCCAGAGGAGAGTCCACAACCTCTCTGGGCAGCCTGCTGCAGGGCTCCAGCACATTCATATCAAAAACGTTCCCACTCCTGTTCAGATGGAAGTTTCTGGGTTCCAGTTTGTGCTATGGCCTTTTGCCCTGACCCTGGGCACCACTGACAAGAGCCTGGCCCTATCCTCTTGTCCCCTACTGGTCCTTTAGTTCTTGCTGAGCATTGAGAAGATCCCCTCTGAAGCTGCTCTTAGAATCATAGAATCAGTCAGGGTTGGAAGGGACCACGAGGATCAGCCAGTTCCAACCCCCCTGCCATGCCCAGGGACACTTCACACTAGATCAGGCTGTCCACAGCCTCATCCAGCCTGGCCTTAAACACCTCCAGAGATGAGGTTCCCACCACCTCCTGGGGCAAGCCTTTCCAGGCTCTCACCACCCTCATGCTGAACAACTTCTTTCTCACAACCACTCTGAATCTACCCATTTCTGGCTTGGTTCCATTCCCCCCAGTCCTATCACTCCCTGACAGCCTCAAAAGTCCCTCCCCAGCTTTCTTGTATTTCCCTTCAGATAGTGAAAGGCAAGAGGAAGGTCCCCTGAGAGCCTTCTCCTCTCCAGACTGAACAGCCCCAACTCTTCTCCAGGCTCCTCCCCGGGTCTTACAGCCTTTCCTCCTCAGAAGTTCTCTGGGCCTCTCTAAAGCATCTTCCCAGAACTCACTGGAGTCTATGCAGCAGTTCCTTGTCCCTCTTGAACTGAGGAACCCAGAACTGGACTCAAGACTCCAGATGTGTTCTTACTGAGGTGGAGTAGAGGACGTCAAAAGGCAGGATGTGTTCCCTACCCCTTCCCCAACTCCCCAGGAGGATGAAGAGCAACTCTGCACTCCCCTTGTAATTTCCTCCTACTACCCTGTAGTGTTCCAGTTTTCTGTTCCACTCACCTCATGATGTGCTCATTTGTCCCTGACATGTTGAGGTAGACCTTGGAGTGGCCTTCCAGTATTTGAAGGTGGCTCCAGGAGGGCTAGGGAGGGACTATTGACAAGGTCTGGTAATGACAGGAGGAGGAGGAATGGGTTTAAAGTGTCAGAGGGGAGATTGAAAGTGAATGTTAGGAAGAAGTTGTTTGCAGTGGGGGTGGTGAGACACTGGCACAGGTTGCCCAGGGAGGTTGTGGAGCACAGAAGCACAGAATGGGATCTTTGAACTGTGCTTCTGTGCTCTACAACCTGCCTGGAGGTGTTCAAGGCCAGGTTGGATGAGGCTCTGAGTGACCTGTTCTAGTGAGAGGTGTCCCTGCCTATGGCAGGGGGCTGGAACTGGCTGAGCTTTGAGCTCCCTTCCAACCTGAACCATTCTAGGATTCTGTGATTCTATATAGGTCTGAGCTGCACACATCTCCACCCCCCAGACCTCACCACTCATTCACTTTTTTTCCCATCACCATGGAAACCTGGGAATGGGAGATGAAGTTTGCTAATCCCCTCAAATTGGTTGCAGTGGCTCACTGCAGATTTGTGTATCCTGTGGGTTTGTATAACCACAAAGGGCAAGGAATGGCCATTCTGTTTGCACTGTGGGCACCTTCTCAGATGTTAGCACATTTGTGCTGCTGCAAATCATTATTCCCAGTGCAACCTTTTTCAGCAATGCAGCTTCTTGCTCTCCATGTAATCACTTAAATCAAGTCCTGGCTTCAGGTCTGGGCCACTCACTCCAAGAACATTGAGTACTGTGCCCAGTTCTGGGCGCCTCAATTCAAGAGAGATGTTGAGGTGCTGGAAGGTGTCCAGAGAAGGGCAGCAAGGCTGGGGAGGGGCCTGGAGCACAGCCCTGTGAGGAGACACTGAGGGAGCTGGGGGTGTGCAGCCTGCAGAAGAGGAGGCTCAGGGCAGAGCTCATTGCTGTCTGCAGCTACCTGAAGGGAGGCTGTAGCCAGGTGGGGTTGGGCTCTTCTGCCAGGCAACCAGCAACAGAGCAAGGGGACACAGCCTCAAGTTGTGCCAGGGGAGGTTCAGGCTGGATGTGAGGAGGAAGTTGTTGTCAGAGAGAGTGATTGGCATTGGAATGGGCTGCCCAGGGAGGTGGTGGAGTCACCGTCCCTGGAGGTGTTGAAGCCAAGCCTGGCTGGAGCAGTTAGTGCCATGGTCTGGTTGATTGGCCAGGGCTGGGTGCTAGGTTGGGCTGGATGAGCTTGGAGGTCTTTTCCAACTTGGTTGATTCTGTGATTCTCTGGTTGAGGGGCTGGAGCATGTCCAGAGAAGGGCAACAAAGCTGGTGATCAGTTTGGAGAACATTTGTCATGAGGAGCAGCTGAGAGAACTGAGTTGTTTGGTCTGGAGAAGAGGAGGCTCAGGGAGACCTCATTGATCTCTATGGCTTCCTGGAGCCATGTGGGGTTGGTCTCTACTCCCTTGTATCAGGTGACAGAATGATAGGAAATGGCCTGAAATTGTGACAGGGAAGGCTTAGGTTGAATATTAGGAAGAAATTCTTCCCTGCAAGACGGATCAGGCATTGGAACAAGCTTCCCAGGAAGGTGGTGGAGTCACTGTCCCTGGAGGTGACCACATATGGGGTGGTTTAGTCTACAGAAGGGGAAGCTGAGGGGAGACGTCATTGCTCTCTACAACTCTCTGAATGTGAGGTCCATTCCAGCACTCAACACACTCTGATTCTTTGACTGCCTGCCTGTGCTCCACACTGCTGAGGTCACACCTCAAACACTGGCTTCAGTTTTGAACCCCCCACTCTAAGAAGGACATTGAGGTGCTGGAGCATGTTGAGAAGGCCACTGTGGTGGTTTAGTTAGGAGAGGAGGATGCTAGGGAAGACCATCTGGCTCTCTACAACTCCCTGGCAGGAAGTTGGAGCCAGGTAGGGGTTGGTGTTGGTTATCCTCCCAGGGAACAGGAGATAGGATGAGAAAAAGTGGTGTGAAGTTATGCCAGGGGAGGTTTAAATTGGGCACAAGGAACAATTTCTTTCCTGCAAGAGTGGTCAGGCATTGGAACAGGCTGCCCAGGGAGGTGGTGGAGTCACCATCCCTGGAGGTGTTCAAGAAACAAGGACATGGTTTGATGGCCATGGTGGTGTTGAATTGATCATTGGAGTCAATGCTCTTAGAGATGTCTTCCAACTAAACAATTCTATGATTTTATGCCTTCCCTTTTTCATGGACATTGCACTTTGGGACACAGTTTGATAGCTGTGGTGGTGCTGGGTTGATGGTTGGATTTGATGACCTTAGAGATCTTTCCCAACCCAAAACAGTTCTGGGATTTTTATCTCTACTTTATGGGTGCAACAAGCTCCTGCTCCAGCTCCACCTGCCTCTGCTCTCCTAGTTTTAATGTGCAGCCTTTAAAAAGTCTTCTGAAATGGCATTTCTGCAGTAGAAAAACTGCTATTATGTATGCAGCAGCGAAGGCAGCTGAGTGCCCAATGCCATCAGCCCTCATTTCATCAGGAGCTGAGGGCACTTAACACCTCGCAGGGCTGAGATTAGAAACCTGGCAAGAAACCACCGATTGTAATTCAACTTGTTCCACTCTGTTAGTAATTTCCTGGCCTGAGACCATCTGCTGTTCAGAAGGAGCTTTTCCAACCTAGCAGGGCAAGGCAGCAAAATAGATCAGAGCTGCTACAAAACTTTGTTGGCATGTTAATGCTCCCCTCCTTTACCAGGTTTTAATTATTTATAATGGTGTCAGAGCTTCCAAATTCCTGGGTTCTTCTTCTTGTTGTTGGGTGGGCTTGTTTTCTCCCTGCATTGACTAAAAATAGGCACTTCCAGCAGCCATAAAGAGGAAATATTGCAGAAAAGAGGAGAAAACACTGCATAAAGCAGCGTGTTTTCCTCAGACAGCAGCCTTCAGGGCTTTAGCAACCTAAACAGCTATTCACAACCCAAAGTGCACCATTATGCTACCTCCTCGGGAGCTGCGCTACCAAATGATAAGGTACCTGGGCGCTGGGGAACAGCTCTGCTGGCCAAACAGGCTGGATTAGAAGCAGGAATTCAAAGGAGTGGAATTCAAAGTGGGTTGTCTCAAAAGGAAAGAAAACACTTGGAAGGAAAATAAAAAAACTGCTCAGAGCTGAGAGATCAGAAAGCCCAAAGTGACTCAACAATAATATGGAGAGGTTAAGTGGCTCACACCAGCCCAGTGGAGCAGGAAAATCCCATTCACCAGGGTCTTCGCTGCCTTGGGCAGGAGGAAGGAGGTTGTAGTGAAGTGGGGATTGGTCTCTTCTCCCTGCTATCAGGAATGGGAGGAAATTGCCTCTCTTCCCCCTCTACTCTGCCCTGCTCAGGCTTAGTCTTGAGCACTGCCTTCAGTTTTGGGCCCCCCAGTTGAAGAGGGACAGGGATCTGCTGGAGAGAGTCCAGCGGAGAGCTGTCAGGATGATGAGGGGACTGGAGCACTGCCTGATGAGGAGAGGCTGAGGGACCTGGGGCTGTTTAGTCTGGAGAAGAGAAGACTGAGAGGGAATTTAATCAATGTGTATAACTATCAGAGGGCTGGGGGTCAGGAGGTGGGGGGACAGGCTCTGCTCACTGCTTCCTGGGATAGGACAAGCAGCAATGGATGGAAGCTGCAGCACAGGAGGTTCCAGCTCAAGACAAGGGGGAACTTCTTTGCTGGAAGGGTCCCAGAGCCCTGGCACAGGCTGCCCAGAGAAGTTGTGCAGTCTCTTTCCAGGCCTGTCTGGATGTGTTCTTGTGTGCCCTGAGCTAGATTGTGTGGTCCTGCTGTGGCAGGGGGGGTGGACTGGATGGTCTCTTTGGGTCCTTTCCAACCCCTGACATCCTTTGATCCTGTGAAATTTTGCCAGGGGAGGTTTAAATTTGACATGGGGAAAATTTTCTTCCCTGCAAGAGTGGTCAGGCATTGGAACAGGCTGCTCAGGGAGTGGTGGCATCACCCTCCTCGGAGGTCTTGAAGAAAGATGTGGCCATGGCATTTGGGGGCACAGTTTAGTGGCTGTGGTGGTATTGGGCTGAGAGTTGGACTTGCTCTTAGAAGGTTTCTCCAGCAAAAGCCAGTTCTGATTCTATGAATCCCATCCTGCTCCACATGGAGACGTTCCCTGTGGTAGCAAAACTGCTTTATATTCATCCCTGGCTTCATCCTCCCTCTTGTCCTCCTGCCCAACTGCAAGGCAGGGTCAGACCAGATTATCCCAGCTGCCCTTTCTCCTCCAAATTGATCTCCTGAGAAGAGAGCTCAGCGCAGCTGGATGCTCGGTGCTGATCTCCCTGCAGCCACCCCTCCTCACAACAAAACTCTTTTCTTTTGCCTTCCAATAGATTTCTCTGTGCTTCCCGACCTTCTTAACCCTGCCTGCAGCCAAGACTCAGCATTCCAAGGATCCTGTCTCCTATGAAGTATCTCCAGTAATACATTTAAATTCCAGTTCTGAGCTTCAGACAGGAGGCTTGGGAAGATGGAGGCACAAGGCTATTAAAGTATCATCTGAGGTCAGCTGGGAAGGCTTTGCTCTCAAGGCATGTGTTTTGGGCAAAACTGGAGTACCATTCCATGTGCTAAGGATGAAATTCCTGGCAGTGTTCAGGCTTCCAAACATGGTCACTTAGAAACTAAACCATGTTCATCTACATCTCTTCAACATCTTCATAGATGATCTGGATGAGGGCATGGAGTCAGTCACCAGCAAGTTTGCAGATGACACCAAGCTGGGGGCAGATGTGGCTGGGCTGGAGGGCAGAAGGGCTCTGCAGCAGGACCTAGACCGCCTGGACAGATGGGCAGAGTCCAAGGGGATGGTGTTCAATGAGTCCAAGTGCTGAGTGCTGCACTTTGGCCACAACAACCCCATGCAGAGCTACAGGCTGGGGTCGGAGTGGCTGAGAGCAGCCAGACAGAGAGGGATCTGGGGGTGCTGATTGATGCCCGCCTGAACATGAGCCAGCAGTGTGCCCAGGTGGCCAAGAGAGCCAATGGCATCCTGGCCTGCATCAGGAATGGTGTGGCCAGCAGGAGCAGGGAGGTCATTCTGCCCCTGTACTCTGCACTGGTTAGACCACACCTTGAGTACTGTGTCCAGTTCTGGGCCCCCCAGTTTAAGAGGGACATTGAGATGCTTGAACGTGTCCAGAGAAGGGCAACGAGGCTGGTGAGAGGCCTCGAGCACAGCCCTACGAGGAGAGGCTGAGGGAGCTGGGATTGTTTAGCCTGGAGAAGAGGAGGCTCAGGGGAGACCTTATTGCTGTCTACAACTACCTGAGGGGTGGTTGTAGCCAGGAGGAGGTTGCTCTCTTCTCTCAGGCAGCCAGCACCAGAACAAGAGGACACAGCCTCAGGCTGCGCCAGGGGAAATTTAGGCTCGAGGTGAGGAGAAAGTTCTTCACTGAGAGAGTCATTGGCTACTGGAATGGGCTGCCCAGGGAGGTGGTGGAGTCGCCGTCCCTGGAGCTGTTCAAGGCAGGATTGGACGTGGCACTTGGTGCCATGGTCTAGCCTTGAGCTCTGTGCTGAAGGGTTGGACTTGATGATCTGTGAGGTCTCTTCCAACCTTGGTGGTACTGTGAGGCTGTGACACTGTGACACCTCTGTGACACTGTGACACTGTGACACTGTGACACTGTGATACAGTGTGCATGCAGGAAGGTGATTGCATCTCTGTATCCTGGAAAATGGAAGGAAAAGAAAATAGAAGGGGGAAGAGTCACAGAGTGACAGAATTGATTCAGTTGGAAGACATCTCTGAGAGCAATGAGTCCAGTGATAGACACAACACCCACCATGGCCATCAAACCATTTCTTGAAGTGCCATCTCCACAGGTTTCTTGAACACCTCCAGGGATGGTGATTCCATCACCTCCCTGGGCAGTCTGTTCCAACCTGCAGCCTTTTGCAGGGAAGAAATTGTTCCTTGTGCCATAGAATCATAGAATGTTTCAGGTTGGAAAGGAGCTCGAAGCTCAGCCAGTTCCAACCCCCTGCCATAGGCAGGGACACCTCCCACTAGAGCAGGTCACTCAAGGCCTCATCCAACCTGGCCTTGAACACTTCCAGGCAGGTTGTGGAGCACAGAAGCACAGTTCAAAGATCAAATTCTGTGCTTCTGTGCTCCACAACCAACCTGGGCAACCTGTGCCAGTGTCTCACTGTGGGAATGCAAAGTGAAGAAGGGTAATAACAGGCAGATGCTGACCTTGGTTCCCACCAGCTGCTGGCCACCTTGTCTCAGAAAGGGTAGATAGTGGACACCTTGTTGATGAGAAAAACAAGGTGGAGTTCATGCAGAGGACTGGGTTGTGCTTGCCTAATTATGCTAATGTGTAGGTGTGTGCTCTATGCTCAAAGACTATGTAATGAGAGTCAGAACAAGCAATGAAGAGTCTCTGGCATAACTCACACTGCATTGGTCTGGAGTCCATGTGGCATTGCTATGATCACACTGATCTGTGTAAGCTCTGGACACGTTCCCCCAGCAACCAGCTGCGACATCTCACCACCATCACTGCAAACAACTTCTTCCTACCATCCATTTTCAATCTCCCCTCTGACACTTCAAACCCATTCCTCCTTGTCCTGTCATTACAAGGCCTTGTCAATAGTCCCTCTCCAGCCCTCCTGTAGCCTCTTTTTGATACTGGAAGGGCACTCCAAGGTCTCCTGGAAGCCTTCTCTTCTCCAGGCTGCAGAGCCCCAACTCTCTCAGCCTGTCCTCATAGCAGAGCTGCTGCAGCCCTCTGAGCATCTTGGTGGCCTCCTCTGGACTGCCTCCAGCACTTCCATGTCCTGCCTCTGTTGGGGGCTCCAGAACTGCACACAGTAACTGTCCAATCTAAACCTCCCCTGGCACAACTTCACACCACTGTTTCTAATCCTATCTCCTGTTCCCTGGGAGGATAACCAACCCCTACCTGGCTCCAACCTCCTACCAAGGGAGATGTAGAGAGCCAGATGGTCTCCTCCAGCATCCTCCTCTCCTGATTAAACCACCACAGTGGCCTTCTGCACCTCAATGTCCTTCTTAGAGTGAGGAGTTCGAAACTGAAGCCAGTGTTTGAGGTGTAGCCTCAGCAGTGTGGAGCACAGGAGGACAGTCAAAGAATCAGAGTGTGCTGAGTGCTGGAATGGACCACACTGCTGGGAGGTTCTGAGGTGAGAGCACACTGTTTAGTCTGGAGGAGAGAAGACTGAGGGGGGATCTAATCAATGTTTATAACTATCTGAGGGCTGGGGGTCAGGAGGTGGGGGGACAGGCTCTGCTCACTGCTCCCTGGGCTAGGACAAGCAGCAATGGATGGAAGCTGCAGCACAGCAGGTTCCAGCTCAACACAAGGGGGAACTTCTTTGCTGGAAGGGTCCCAGAGCCCTGGCACAGGCTGCCCAGAGAGGTTGTGCAGTCTCCTTGTCTGGAGCCTTTAAAGCCCTGTCTGGATGTGTTCCTTTGTGCCCTGAGCTAGATTGTGTGGTTCTGCTCTGGCAAGGGGGTAGGACTTAATGATCTCTTTGTGTCCCTTCCAACCCCTGACATCCTGTGAGCCTGTGAGTCGTAGAGAGCAAAGAGATCTCCCATCAGCTTCCTCTTCTTTATACTAAACACCTCCACATGTGGTCTCTAACAATTGTTTCTTTTCATGTAGTGATTCAAGCAAGTGAAAAGGGTGGACTTGAAAGTAGGTGAGAAATAAGATAGGAAATGCTTTGAAGTTGTTCTTGAAATATGACATCTCTGGACATCTTGAAAAAGGGACCTCAAATCAAAGGGGGAGAGAGAAAGGAGTGGAAAGGGACAAATATCTTGTTCTTAGCTAACATCACTCATCCTCGAAGAGCAGAGCTGGGGATTTGTATCTTCTCTGAAGTATCTCCAGTAATAAATCCAAGCCCCAGTTCTGGTCTTCAGAGTCAACTAATTCATACTCACTTCATTCAAGGAGCTAGCATTTGTCACAGGGTTCATGCTGGTGATATGTCAGAGATAGAAATAGCTGACTGCTTAACAGCTCCTGGAAGGGTACTTGTGATTTCTTCTCATAAGAGGATCCAAAACCTTGAGTTTGGAATATATTTAACTAATGAAAGGGGAGGGGGGGGGGGGCAATAGTCTCTAGAATTCATTGCCCATCCAAGCATTCTCTCCTCAGGCTTGCAGGATAGAGAAGTGAAGCTGTAGGTTGTTAGATTTACTCTTTTCTTGAATGATAGAATTGTTTCCATAGAATCAGTCAGGGTTGGAAGGCACCACAAGGATCAGCCAGTTCCAACCCCCCTGCCATGCCCAGGGACACCTCACACTAGAGCAGGCTGGCCACAGCCTCATCCAGTCTGGCTTTAAATACCTCCAGGCATGAGGCTTCCACCACCTCTTTGGCTGACCCCTTTCCAGGCTCTCACCACCCTCATGCTGAACAAATTCTTCCTAACATCCACTCTGAATCTACCCATTTCTAGCTTGTTCCATTCCCCTCAGTCCTGTCGCTCCCTGACAGCCTCAAAAGTCCCTCCCCAGCTTTCTTGTAGCCCACTTCAGATACTGAAAGGCCACAAGAAGGTCACCTGGGAGCCTTCTCCTCTCCAGACTGAACAGCCCCAACTGCCTCAGTCTCTCCTCACAGCAGAGCAGCTCCAGCCCTCTGCTCATCCTCCTGGCCCTTCTCTGGACACCTTCCAGCACATCCACAGCCCTCTTGTCCCAGGGGCTCCAGAACTGGATGCAGTACTCCAGGTGGGGTCTCACCAGCGTGGAGTAGAGGGAGAGGCTCTAGTGTTGGTTGGATGAGACTTCCAAGATCATCAAGTCCAACCTTCAACCCAACAGCACCATGGCCATTAAGCCATGTCTCAAGGTACCCTGCCCACACATTTCTTAAGTACCTCCAGGGAAATTGTTCCTAATAACCAACCTGAACCTCCTTTAGCACAATCTGAGGCCATTTCCTCTCATCCTATTGCCTGATACAAAGGAGAGGAGACTGACCCCCACCTCACTCTAACCTCCTTTCAGGGAGATGTAGAGAACCAGAAGGTCTCCTCTCAGATGCCTCTCCAGACTAAACACCTTCAGTTCCCTCAGATGCTCTGCAGCAGACCTGTTCTACAGACCCATGCCCAGCTTTGCCCTTCTCTGGACACTCTCCACCCCCTTAATGCCCTGAGTGGAATGAGGGGCTCCAAATGAAATGTAGCTTGCTTGAAGGATCTAGGAATGAAACTGTAGCTTGTTAGATTTATTCTTTTATAGTAGACAAACAACAAAATAAACCCCCAAAGCCTGCATCTGGATGACAGAACATCAAATGAAAGACTTAGCAATGCAAATGAGCAGAATCACAGCTGATTAAACCTACTATTGTCACAGTCATTACAGCTCCCAGAGTGGCTGTTGAGTTCCCCCAAAAAGGAAATTGCACACAAAGGCTTTGTGTAGTTCTTCATCTAAAGGTTCTTTGAACAAAGCAGCCTTTAATTCCTTTCCCAGTTTGAGGCTAGAGCATCCAAAAGACGCTGGAGTGGCTGGAGCATTGCACAGACCCCAGCAAGGCCCATCTGATTCTTTAGCTAAAAGGCTTCAGTTGCAGGTGCTGATGCTGAGCTGGTGTTCCAAGGTGGTGGTGTGTGTCTGTGGAGGGGGGGTCTTCCCTGGCCCTTCAGAACAAGAACATGCCAGAGAGAAAAAGAATTAAACAGGTTCAGACTTAGAGCTGTTTGGTTCAGTGGGGTTACTGGAAAGCAAAAGAGGTCTGGTGAGGCTTGGATTGCACCAGGTGCAAAGAGTGCAGACTGGCTGGAGTGGGAAGGGACTTCTTAGAGCTGTAGCACAGCCCCCTTGCAGCCAGCAGGGATATCTGCAACTACAGCGCCTTGCTCACAGCTGATCTGCAACGGCCCCAGGGACGGGGCATCTCCCACTTCTCTGAGCAAGCTGAGCCAGGATCTCACCACCCTGTGCCAAATATTTCTCCCTTCTCTCCAGCCTGAATCTCTGTCTTTGGGTACAAACCATCACCTCCTGCCACCAGAGACTACTGGAGAGAGGCCAAGTGCCAAACCCGGATGGACATTATGATCCTGGGCAAGCTGTTGTGGACGTCTCTGCTTCAGTAGGTGGGTTGGACTGGATGATCCCCAGAGGCCCTTTCCAAGTCCCACCGTGCTGGATTCACAGTTGTGGTCAGGTTGAGCCAAGTGCTGCTTCCCAACAAGACCTTTTGTTAAACAGAAAGCTGGGAGGAAGACGCCTGGTGACAAAGAGATCATCCAGTCCTGCCCTGCCTGCTAAAGCAGGGGCACCCACAGCAGCTCATCCAGCACCACAATGCTCAGGGAGGTTTGGAATCTCTCCAGGGGAGACACCACAACCTCTCTGGGCAGCCTGCGCCAGGCCTCCTCAGACCAAACAAGCTTCTCCTCAGATGGAATTTCTGGGCTCCACTTTGTGCCCAGTGCCCCTCTCCTGCCAGTCACCACCCAGTCTGCCCTGGCAGAGGGAGGGGAATGCTGTGGTTCTGCCATGCTCAGCAGATGCCTCATTGCAAAGAGATCATCCAGTCCTGCCCTGCCTGCTAAAGCAGGGACACTCACAGAAGCTTGTCCAACATCACAATGCTCAGGCAGGTTTGGAATCTCTCCAGAGGAGACACCACAACCTCTCTGGGCAGCCTGCTCCAGGCCTCCTAACACCAAACAAACTTCTTCTCCCCCTTAGATGGAATTTCTGGGCTCCATTTTGTGCCCAGTGCTCCTTTTCCTGCCAGTCACCACCCAGTCTGCCCTGGCAGAGGGAGGGGAATGCTGTGGTTCTGCCATGCTCAGCTATCCCTGACTTCATCCTTCAAACAACTGCTATCTCTTGCTTGTCTTTCCTTCAGGCAAGCTCTCCTCACCCCCAGAACCAAGAGGAAATGCTGCTGCCTTCCCGTGCTCCACTTTCATTCCTCCCAGGAATCTTCCTCCAACTCCTGGTGATGGCTGGTGTCTGGATGATCTGACAGGCAGCCAGAGCTCCTATTTTGGGAAGCAGCTGTACCAGGGGATGCTGCTGCTCACTGCCATCCTATTTCTCATCTTCTCTACTCTTCGAGGTTACTGAAAAATGAGGGAATTTCACCTTCAGGACTCTCTTGGTTGGCTTCTAGCAGACTGATAAGAAGTTTCAGACAGGACTTTTGCCCCCCTGTAACCAAGGGGGACCATTTTCTTTTAATAAAGAGTGGCTCTGCATGCTGCAGTGACATTCCTCATCTCCTTTTCTGTCATGCAGCAAATTGAGGGTTTAAAAAAATTGAGGTTTTTATCCTTCTGTGGTATAAAAAAAAACTAATATTAAGTTTGATTTCTCCTGGATGTCTCCATTGTGCTGGAGAGTTTAAGCTAATGCTCATGGGCCGAATGGGCAGGGACTAAGCAGGGGATTGCTCTCACTTGGAGATCTGTTTCCCTTTAAGATGAATCTGCTTTCTTATTTGAAATATCATTTTTCTCTAGATGGGGTCAGAAGGGACCTCTAGAGGTCATTCAGTTCAACCCCATGCTACAGCAGGGGCACCCACAGCAGCTTGCCCAGGACCTCAGTGTCCAGGTGGCTTTGGAATCTCTCCAGAGAAGGAGGCTCCACAACCTCTCTGGGCAGCCTGCTCCAGGGCTCTAACACCCTCACAGGATCACAGAATCACCAAAGTTGGAAGAGACCTCACAGACCATCAAGCCCAACCCTTCACCACAGAGCTCAAGGCNTCAATGTCCCTTCTAAACTGGGGGGCCCAGAACTGGACACAGTACTCAAGGTGTGGTCTAAGCAGTGCAGAGTACAGGGGCAGAATGACCTCCCTGCTCCTGCTGGCCACATCACTCCTGATGCAGGCTCTCTTGGCCACCTGGGCACACTGCTGGCTCTCTCCTCTTCGGGTGACATCTCCTGGGTTCCAGTTTGTGCCCACTGCCCCTTTTCCTGTCACTGGGCATGACTGACAAGAGTCTGGCCCCATTCTTTTGCCCCACACAGGTGCTGTAGCTCTTGATGAGTGTTGTGAAGGTCCCCTCTGGAGCTGCTGTTCTCCAGGCTCAACACCCCCGGGTCTCTCAGCCTATTTTCGTCACTGAGATGCTCCAGGCTTCTCAGCATCCTTGCAGCATTCAGTAGTTCTCTGTCCCTCTTGAACTGGGGAGCCCAGAACTGGGTCCAGAAGTCCAGATGTGGCCTTACTAGATCAGAGAGGAGGTGGAGGAGAATCTCCCTTGCCCTGCTGGGCATACACTTGCTCGCATCCCCCAGGAGACTTTCTTGGCTTGCAGAGCACATTGCTGACTTATCCCTTCACAGAATCACAGAATTAACCAGCTTGGAAGAGACCTCTAGGATCATCCAGTCCAACCTATCACCTAACCCTTCTCAATAACTAACCCATGGCACTAAGTGCCTCACCCAGCCTCCTCTCAAACAGCTTCAGGGATGAGGACTCCACCACCTCCCCAGGCAGCCCATTCCAATGCCAATCACTCTTGCTGGGAAGAACTTCTTCCTAACATCCAGCCTGAACCTGCCCTGGCACAGCTTGAAGCTGTGTCCTCTTGTTCTATCCCTGGTTGCCTGCCAGATGAGCCCAAACCCCCCTGGCTACAGCCTCCTTTCAGGTAGCTGTAGAGAGCAATGAGCTCTGCCCTGAGCCTCCTCTTCTGCAGGCTGCACACCCCCAGCTCCCTCAGCCTCTCCTCACAGGGCTGTGCTCCAGGCCCCTCCCCAGCCTTGCTGCCCTTCTCTGGACACCTTCCAGCACCTCAACATCTCTCTTGAATTGAGGCGCCCAGAACTGGACACAGCACTCAAGGTGTGACCTGAGCAGTGCTGAGCACAGGGGCAGAAGAACCTCCCTTGTCCTGCTGCCCACACTGCTCCTGAGCCAGCCCAGGATGCCATTGGCTCTCTTGGCCACCTGGCCACACTGCTGCCTCATCTTCAGCTGCTCTCTACCATAACCCCCAGGTCCCTGTCTGCCTGGCTGCTTTTAGGCACTCTGCCTCCAGCCTGTAGGGTTGAAACAAATTGCTGGCAACAAATGACTCCTGCTCCAACACCACAGAGGCAGCAAAGTGCTGCTTGGCATGGAGAAGACCAAACTGTGTCTGTTTAGAGAAGCACTCATTTCTACATGTCATGCTGGGAATGTTCCCCACAGCAAGGTAACATTTACCCAGAGGTGTTCCCTGACACGACTGAAGTTGAAGAGGCAACTTCATGTTCCTCTTATTCCTCCTGCTGACTTGCTCCTAATTTCAATGAGCTCATCTATCTCCTGTGCCACATTATGCACTGCTGTTTCCTTTTGTAGGTGATGGCAATGTATGGAGCAGCAGAGGTGATAAATTGCCTTTCATAGGTTCCAGATCAATAAACATATAGAGGGGTGTGAGAAATGTAAATGAAAGCCATGAAGGAGGTCCAAATTAATTAGGTGCCTATCAAAGGCCATGCTAATTTCTGCAGGCATTGAGGGAGCAACCTCAGTGTTGTGCTAACTGAAAGGTTTTCCACGGGAAAAAGAAAAAAAAATAAAAAGGTCCCTTTTTTTTTTTTTTTAAACTCAAATAAAAGCTTCCTGGGGACGTGCTGGGCTTGTTAATGCTCCCACAGTGTTCTGCTGCAGCGAAACACAGAGGCTTTGCTACCTTTACTTCACCTGCAGGAGCTCTCAGAGGCTTCTCATCTTAATTTGATGCCATTTATTTTTTCCTGCTGTATTCTGTTCTGATGCTGTGACAGATCTCACGTCTCAGGTGTCAAAGCAGGACAACACTGCTCTCACAGGAAGCTGGGGGTCGCTGTATGTACCTGGGTGAGGATGGGATGTTGTGTGCTGCAGAATCACAGAGTTCTCCACGTTGGAAGGCACCTTCAAGGTCACCTAGTTCCAACCCCTAGTGCTATGGACAGGGACACCTCCCTCTAGAAGCATAGAATCATCACAGAATCAGTCAGGGTTGGAAGGGACCACAAGGATCAGCCAGTTCCAACCCCCCTGCCATGCCCAGGGACACCTCACACTAGAGCAGGCTGCACACAGCCTCAGCCAGCCTGGCCTTAAACACCTCCAGAAATGAGGCTTCCACCATCTCCCTGGGCAACCCCTGCCAGGCTCTCACCACCCTCATGCTGAACAACTTCTTCCTAATATCCACTCTGAATCTACCCATTTCTAGCTTGGTTCCATTCCCCCCACTCCTGTCTCTGCCTGACAGCCTCAGAAGTCTCTTCCCAGCTTTCTTGTAGCCTCCTTCAGTTACTGGAAGGCCACAGGAGGTCCCCTGAGAGCCTTCTCCTCTCAGGACTGAACAGCCCAAACTGCCTCAGTCTCTTCTTACAGCAGAGCAGCTCCAGCCCTCTGCTTATCCTCGTGGCCCTTCTCTGGACACCTTCCATCACATCCACAGCCCTCTTGCAACAGGAGCTTTAGAACTGGATGCAGTACTCAACCAAGCTGCTCAAGGCTCCATCCAATCTGGCCTTGAACACCTCCAAGGAGGGAGCATCCACAACCTCCTGGGCTAACTTGTTCCAGTGTCTCATCACCCTCACTGTAAGGAATTTCTCCAGTCTAAATCTCCCCTCTTCCAGCTTCATTTCATGTCCCCTTGTCCTATCACCACAAGTGCTTGTAAAAATCCCTCCCCATTTTCTTCTAGTCCCTCTTCAGGTACTGGGAGGCTGCTCTAAGGTCTCCTTAGAGCCTTAGGATCATAGAAGCATAGAATCAAGCAGATTTGAACAGACCTCCAAGCGCATCCAGTCCAACCTAGCATCCAGCACTATCCAACCAACCAGACCATGGCACTAGGTGCCACATCCAGGCTTTGCTTGAACACCTCCAGGGATGGCAACTCCACCACCTCCCTGGGCAGCCCATTCCAAAGCCTTCTATTCTGAAACCTGAACAGTCCCAACTCTCTCAGCCTATCCCAATGGATGAGGTGTTCCAGCCTCTGATCATCTTGACTGCTTATTCTGGATCCTCTCCAACATCTCACTCTTCTCCTTGTGTTGGGATCAGAAGAACTGGGCTCCAGGTGAGTTCTGACCAGAGCAGAGTACAGGGGCAGAATCCTCTCCTTTGTCCTACTGGTCACACTGCTTTTGATGAATCATAGAATGGTTTAGGTTGGAAGGGGCCTCAAAGTTCATCCAGTTCCAACCCTCTGCCAGAGGCAGGGACACCTCCCACTAGAACAGGTCACTCAAGGTCTCCTCCAGCCTGGCCTGGAACACTTCCAGTCAGGTTGTGGAGCACAGAAGCACAGATCTCCGATCCCATTCTGTGCGATCCCATTCTGTGCTTCTGTGCTCCACAACCTCCCTGGGCAACCTGTGCCAGTATCTCACCACCCTCACTGCCAACAACTTCTTCCTAACATCCACTTTCAGTCTCCCCTCTGCCACTTCAAACCCATTCCTCCTCATCCTGCCATTACAAGACCTGTCATTGAAACCCAGGACATTGTTACCTTCCAGGCTGCCAGAAACTCTTCCTCCTCCAGATTATTCTCAGTCCACTCTTTGCCTGGCCTGGATTTCTGCTTGGAATTGCTCCAACCCAGGCTGGCCTTATTGAATTTCATCAGATTGGCTTCTGCCCACCTCTCCAGCATGTGCAGGTTGCTCTGGATGTATCTCTTTCCTCCAGTTTGTCAAGCAGGGCACACAGCTCCATGTCATCTGCAAACTTGCTGAGGATGAGGGTGCACTCAGTGCCACTTACAAGGGTGTCAAGCAACACTGTTCCCATCACTGACTCTTGAGGGATGCCAGAAGAAGGATCTTAATATGCCGCTGCTTGGTGGGGCACTGGAACAAGCTGCCCAGGGAGGTAGTGGAGTCACCATCACTAGTGGTATTCAAAAAACAACTACATGGTGGCACCTGGGGGTCATGGAGATGTTGGGTAGAAGGCAGCGGAGTCACCATCCCTGGAGGTGTTCAAGCAAAGCCTGGATGGGGCACTTAGTGTCATGGTCTGGCTGATTGGATAGGGCTGGGTGCTAGGTTGGGCTGGATGATCTCTTCCAACTGGTTGTTTCTATGGCTCTGTGGTTGGACCTGATGATCTTAGAGGTCTTTAAGCAATGATTCTACATTTCTGAATGCTGCAGCAGCCTGTCAGGAGGAGATCTCAACGTTTCAGCCATGAGTGCTTAAATCACAGCCTGTCTGAAGTGGGGCGAAAGGCTAAAATGCAGCAGCAGCATCTAAAGAGGTGCAGACCTGTTGTACATTCTGTGAGGAGTGAGCCAGCACTCCAAATCACCAGAGCTGTCCTTCATCCTGTCTGGCACAGGAGGAAAGAAGTTAATTTAGAATACAGAGCCACACAGCTTGTCTCAGGGAAAATGGCAGGGAAGTGTGGTAGATTAAGTCCCCCAAGGTCCCTTCCTTTCCTCTTTAGAGCTTCGACAACACAAGATGAAGAGGGAGAGAAGCATTAAATCTGGAAGCCATCTATACTGCAGAGGTGGAGTGGAATGCTGGATGGACAAGCTGGTTCTAGGAGAGCAGCACATCTGCTGTGGAGCTGCAGAGCTGAGATTCAGCAGCTAGTCCAGAATGCCAACACGGTGGGGTTGGAAGGCACCTCTGGAGTTCAGCCAGTCCAGTGCCCCTTCTCGAGCAGGGACACTCACAGCAGCTTGCCCAGCATCTCAATGGCCAGGCAGGTTTGCAATCTCTCCAGGACAGAAGACTCCACAACCTCTCTGGGCAGCCTGCTCCAGGGCTCCAGCACCCTCATACCAAACAAGTTTCTCCTCATCTTCAGGTGGAACCTTCTGGCTTCCACTTTGCACCTACTGCCCCTTGCCTGTCACTGGACGCCACTAAGAAGAGTCTGGCCCCATCCTCTAGCTCCCTGCAGGTGCTTTATCTCTGGATGAACATTGGAAAGATCCCCTCTGGGCCTGCTCTTCCCCAGGCTGAATGGCTCCAGCTCTTTCATACCTTCTTCATCACAGAGATGCTCCAGGCCACTCAGCATTTTCAGAGCCTCCACTGGACTCTCTCTAGCAGTTCTCTGACTGTCTTGAACCCATATCTCTGTGTCAAAGAGGCCCACATGACTGACAGCCAGTTAAAGGCTACCAGCATCCTGGCTTGGATCAGCAGCAGTGTGAGCAACAGGTCCAGGGGGGTGACTGTTCCCAGTCATTGGCTCACCATAGATCAGAGTGCCAAGCACTGGCACTGCTTCCTTTCAGAGGAGTCTTGTCCAGAAAGAAAAGCTGAGGGATATTTAGATTGACACTAGGAAAAAAATTCTTTCCTGCAAGAGTGGTCAGGCACTGGGGCAGGCTGCTCAAAGAGGTGGCACTGGGGCAGGCATTGGGGCAGGCTGTTCCAGCCCTGGAGGTATTCCAGAAGTGTGCAGATGTGGCACATGGGCCATGGTTTAATGGCCATGGTGGTGTCATGTTAATGACTGGACTTGATCTTGCAGGTCATTTCCAGCCAAGACAATTCAGTGAGTTCTCCTGACCCCTGCAGGGTGCTGAGGGCATGGTGGGATCTGCTGGATACAGCACAGGGCAAACCTCACCTGTGGTGGCTGGAAAGGGGAGATCTTTTTTGGTGAGGAGCTGGAGCACAGCCCTGTGAGGAGAGGCTGAGGGAGCTGGGGGTGTGCAGCCTGCAGAAGAGGAGGCTCAGGGCAGAGCTCATTGCTGTCTACAACTACCTGAAGGGAGGCTGTAGCTAGGTGGGGTTGGGCTCTTCTGCCAGGCACCCAGGGACAGAACAAGAAGACAGTCTCAAGCTGTGGCAGGGGAGGTTCAGGCTGGATGTTAGGAAGAAGTTCTTGCCAGAGAGAGTGATTGGCATTGGATTGGACTGCATGGGGAGGTGGTGGAGTCCCCATCCCCAGAGGTGTTTAAGAGCAGGCTGGATGAGGCACTTAATGCCATGGGTTAGTTAAGGAGAAGGTGTTAGGGGATAGGTTGGACTGGATGATCTCAGAGGTCTTTCCCAAATGGTTAATTCTGTGATTCTGTGGAAAAGATCTGCATAGACCAAGGCTGTCCCCAGCAAACAGCTGTCCAAGGACCAGCTGGGTCAGAGGTGGCAGCTGGGCTGGGATGCCAGTGCTGGGTGGATTTTTACATCATAGAAGCAGAGCTGTGTGGGGTTTATTCAGTGCAGTAGTGGGTTGGGGCTTTTGGGGGCTCATTTATGCCTTTTACAACCACTGAAGATGGTGCCAGCAAGTTCTGGGATCTAATTATAGCATCACAGGCAGCAAGGCTGAAAGGGAACTTCAAGAGGACATCTGGTCCATTGCTTGCCCAAAGGCAACAACAACTACAGAATATCATTCCTGACAGATGTTTGCCCAGTACTTGGATGAAGAAACACTCCTGACCATCTCACCTGCAAAGCTGACTGGGGTCCTTCTTCTGTTAGGATAACAATGTCTAAATCACCTCCTCTCCAGCCTCTCTCTGTCACTCAGAACTTCACACACTGCTGTTGTAATCTCAGGGTTCAGTTTTTCTCCTGAGGTTGAGAAGTTCTGATCTGTGTAGTCTCTGCTCATACATATTCATGGGGCAATGTGAAAATGCTGCTGCAAAGTGCTTGTCTCACTCACTCCAGGAGCTGATGCTAAGGGTGAGAAAAGCCTACAGCTATCTGGAAAATCATGCAGAGCTGGTTGCAGCCATTCTTCTCCCAAGGAACTAGCAATAGAATCAGAGGAAATGGCCTCAAGCTGCACCAGGGGAGCTTTAGGTTGGAAATTAGGAGCAATTCTCTCACTGCATGAGTGGTCAGGCATTGGAACAGGCTGCCCAGGGAGGTGGTGGAGTCAGGATCCCTGGAGGTGTTCAAGAAGCCTGTGGAACTGGCACACTGGGACATGGTTTAATGGCCATGGGGGTGTTGGGTTGAGGGTAGGACTCAGTGAGCTTAGAAGGCTCTTCTGACCCAAACAGTTCTGTGATTCTGGGAAGCTGGGAGACAGTGACAACAGGAGCCATGAGGAGTCACAGAATTGACCAGGCTGGAAAAGACCTCTGAGAGCATCGAGTCCAACCTATCCCCTAACACCTTCTCATTAACTAACCCATGGCACTAAGTGCCTCACCCAGCCTCCTCTGAAACACCTGCAGGGATGGGAAGCACCTCCCCACACAGCCTATTCCAACACCAATCACTCTTGATGGGAAGAACTTCTTCTGNGAGGAGCCCAGAACTGGACACAGCACTCAAGGCATGGCCTGAGCCATGCTGAGCACAGGGGCAGAAGCACTGCCCTGGTCCTGCTGGCCACAGTATTAAGGAGAACAGACCAGCTGAGAAGAAAGTTCATAGATTCATAGAAAGATCTGAGTTGGAAGGGATCTTGAAGACCACCTACCTCCATCCCTGCCTTCCACTAGACTGCCATCCATTTAAGCATTTATTCTTCTTCCTGGAAGAGATGTTGGTGATCATCATTATCTCCTTTTGGACACAAGACAGGGCACAGGAGCCTCACCAGGCAGCTACTACATAGAATTATTGTCTGCAAAGGAAATTCAGTTTTGATTTAAGGCAGGAAGAAATGTGACTGCAGGCCAGTTTTATATCAGCTTCATGAGATCAGGCTCATAATGTCAGGACTTGCAGAAATGTGACCTTTGCGGAAACCATTTGTGCTGGGAGGTTAAAACGAATCTATCTTCCTGCTCTTTGCTTCAGCTGCTCCTCAGAACTACCTTGAAAATGCCTACCAAGGTAGTGTGGAGTTCATCACTTACACAGACATTTCCTTGCTAGAATTTCTCCAAGCAAGCAAATAAAACCATTATGTGCAGAGACATCTTATTTATAAGCCAACCATTTCCTGAAAGGACCTTGAAAATATTGAGCTCCTCTGGTCTCACCCAGAGAGGAGCAGCTTTTCCTTTGTCAGTGGGTGAGATGGAGGGAAATCCTAGAGTCCATCGGGTGGAGAGGACTCCAGGCTTGGGGCAGAGTGGATGGAACGGGGCAGATAGGATCCAAGATCCCATTCTGTGCTTCTGTGCTCCACAGCCTCCCTGAAGGTGTTCAAGGTCAGGCTGGCTGAGGCTGTGGGCAGCCTGCTCTAGGGTAGGGTGTCCCTGCCCATGGCAGGGGGGTTGGAACTGGCTGCTCCTTGTGGTCCCTTCCAACCCTGACTGATTCTGATTCTATGACCTTTGAGGTCCCCTCCAATCTAAGCCATTCTATGAACTTTTCCAAGGCAAACAGTTGTGGGAGTCCATGAAATGCTTCTCTACACTTTTTCAAGATGCTTCTTGATGACTTTCCTGAGCACACTCAAGCATGGATTGGCTCTTCAACATCTGCTACGAGTGGTCACTGAGCAGCAAGGAGAAGATGGCTAAGGCTTAGGAAAGCTGAGCTTGCAGTGGGAGCAGAAGTGATAGGAGCTTGATATTAAGTTAATTATCCAATGGAACCAGTTCTTCCCTTATGAATCCCATTTCATCTTCACAGCACAATCTCCTCCAGAAAGCACCATCATCTTAATGAGTCAAGGCTGGAGTCTGCTCTTTCCAGGTGAGCAGGTTAATTTTCTCCATAATTAGTTAATGACAAAAAAGTTATAGCAAGTTAGAGGGAAATCAGCACAACTCCCTGGTCGTGTCTCTGGAGGGAAATTAGCCAGAAAGAGGTTGACACTGTAAAGATCACAGAAGTTTTGAAGGTCCTTCTGAAACGTTGAGCCTTAAGAACACTGACAGACAAACCATCTTGCTGCCACACACATACACACTTTATCACACACAGCACCATGCAGGCTGGCAAAGCCCCTCAGCAGCACCAAGTCCAACCTAGAACCCTACTCTGCAAGATTCACCTTCACAGTCTCACAGTCTCACAGTATCACCAGGGTTGGAAGAGACCTCACAGATCATCAAGTCCAACCTGTTACCTCAGAGCTCAAGGCTAGACCATGGCACCAAGTGCCACGTCCAATCCTGCCTTGAACAGCTCCAGGGACGGCGACTCCACCACCTCCCTGGGCAGCTCATTCCACTCCCTGACCACTCTCTCCATGAAAAGCTTTTCCCTAATGTCCAATCTGAACCTCCCCAGCCTCAGCTTGAGGCCATTCCCCCTTGTTCTGTCTCCAGTTCCCTGTGTGTCTCCAATTACCAGATGTGTGGCAGTCAGATGGGTTCATGTATTACTGCTCTTCTGTCCCTCACTTATTTGAAGGCTTTTTTACTTCTCTGTTTGCCTTCTCACCCCATCCTAAGATGAGCTCCAGGTCCCTTCCAAGCTCTCTGTGCCTTTCCAGCATGACTTTGCTTCCAACAGTCTTAACTCAAGCAGCAGAATTTGCAACTCTACCAATATAGAAACACAGAATACTTTGGGTTGGAAAGGACCTTAAAGGTCCTCTAGTTCCAATGCCACCCTGTCATGGGCTGGGACAGCTCCCACTAGACCAGGTTGCTTTGGGCCCTGTCCAGCCTGGCCACATCCAAGGAGGGGACATCCACAGCCTCCCTGGGCAATCTTTTCCAGTGTCTCACCATCTTCTCTTTAAAGACTTTCTTCCTAATACCCAGTCTCAGTTTCCCCTCCTCCTCCTCCTCAAAGCCATTCCCCCTCATTCTATCACTACAAGCTCTTGTAAAAGGTCCCTCCTCAGCTTTCTTCTAGGCATCCTTCAGGTACTGGGGGGCTTCTCTAAAGCCTCCTTAGAGCCTTCTCTTCTCAAGGCTGAACAATTTCCAACGGGATGGCGTTCCAAGGAGATGGTGTTCAGTAAGTCCAAGTGCCAGGGGCTGCACTTTGGCCACAACAACCCCATGCAGAGCTACAGGCTGGGGTCGGAGTGGCTGAGAGCAGCCAGACAGAGAGGGATCTGGGGGTGCTGATTGATACCCACCTGAACATGAGCCAGCAGTGTGCCCAGGTGGCCAAGAGAGCCAATGGCATCCTGGCCTGCATCAGGAATGGTGTGGCCAGCAGGAGCAGGGAGGTCATTCTGCCCCTGTACTCTGCACTGGTTAGACCACACCTTGAGTACTGTGTCCAGTTCTGGGCCCCCCAGTTTAAGAGGGACATTGAGATGCTTGAACGTGTCCAGAGAAGGGCAACGAGGCTGGGGAGAGGCCTCGAGCACAGCCCTACGAGGAGAGGCTGAGGGAGCTGGGATTGTTTAGCCTGGAGAAGAGGAGGCTCAGGGGAGACCTTATTGCTGTCTACAACTACCTGAGGGGTGGTTGTAGCCAGGAGGAGGTTGCTCTCTTCTCTCAGGCAGCCAGCACCAGAACAAGAGGACACAGCCTCAAGCTGTGCCAGGGGAAATTTAGGCTTGAGGTGAGGAGAAAGTTCTTCACTGAGAGAGTCATTGGCTACTGGAATGGGCTGCCCAGGGAGGTGGTGGAGTCGCCGTCCCTGGAGCTTGGACTTGATGATCTGTGAGGTCTCTTCCAACCTTGGTGATACTGTGAGACTGTGACACTGTGATACTGTAACAGCCCCAACTCTCCCAGCCTGTTTGGGTCTGAAAGGCACTCCAGTTCTCTGATATCTTTGTGAGCTCCTCTGGACCTGTTCCAACAGCTCAATCTCATCTTCAAACTCTCTCTGGTCAGTTCTCCAAATGCCATAACCACATTTTCCCTTTTCCTTTTTTCAGCTTCTCATGGGAACAGCAGTGTCCTGCTCAGCTTTCCCATGCAGGTTCTACCTAAAGATGAGGAGAAGCTTCTTTGGTGTGATTGTTCTGGAGGCATGAAGCAGCCTCCTCAGAGAGGTTGTGAAGTCTCCCTCTCTGGAGAGCTACCAAACCCACCTGGCTGTTGTGATTCTGGGCAAGCTGCTGTGTGCCCCTGCTTGAGCACAGTCTTTGAAGGATGATCCCCAGAGGTCACTTTCCAACCCCCACCATGCTGGGAGTCTGTGATGCATGCATCCCATGATGGAGATGTAATGAGGTTCCTTTGTGGACATGAACTCCTATAAGGAGAGACTGAGACAGTTGGGGCTGTTCAGTCTGGAGAGGAGAAGGCTCCCAGGTGACCTTACTGTGGCTTTCAGTATCTCAAGGAGGCCTACAAGAAAGTTGGGGATGGACTTTTTAGGCTGCCAGGTAGTGATATGACTTGGGGGGAATGGAACCAAGCTAGAAATGGGCAGATTCAGAGTGGATGTTAGGAAGAAGTTGTTCAGCATGAGGGTGGTGAGAGCCTGGCAGGGGTTGCCCAGGGAGGTGGTGGAAGTTTCATGCCTGGAGGTGTTTAAGGCCAGGCTGGATGAGACTGTAGACAGCCTGCTCTAGTGTGAGGTGTCCTGGGCAGGGCAGGGTGGGTGGAGCTGGATGATCCTTGTGGTCCCTTCCAAGCCTAACTGATTCTATGATCCTAACCCCAGCACTGTGCATGGAGCCAATGCAAGGCTTACACATATTGTCTCTAGCACCTTCTACTAATTCCAGCCAAACCTTTCAAGGACAAGCAGCATCCTTAAGTCTTCATTGCTTTAATAAAACAAGGAATTACCTCCCATTTGGCAATTTTCAGCCAAAATGTAGAATAAAGGAGTGATTTGAGGAGAGTCTTCATCCAATTAATGTAAACTATCATTTTGTGCATTTTGTTTCTCAGTGTGGCATCAGGAAAAATCCAGCTGGAAACTGTGGACAGGAGAAAGTGTCCCAGAACACAGAAGATGCTTACAGAAGCTTCCCTAACTGTCAACTTTAATGTAGGCAGGAGCTGGATAATAAACTTCCATCAGAATCACCCACCAAGGATCATTCTGAGGGCAGCAGAGATGATATTTGGATGGGTTCACTGATTGGAAAATGTTTCCTATGATGGTTGGCAAAGGAGCAGAGCTGCCCTGTGGGCTCTGTAATTGCTCCCTGGACAGAAGCACAGAATGGCAGAGGCTAGAAGGGATCTCTGGAGGTCATAGTGTCCAACTCCCTGCCAAGGCAGGGTCACCTAGAAAACAGAATCATGGAATCATAGAGTGGTGTAGGTTGGAAGGCACATCAAAGCTCAGCCAGTTCCAATCTCCCACCACAGGCAGGGACACCTCCCACTAGAACAGGTTGCTCATTCAGCCTGGCCTTGAACACCTCCCTGGGCAACCTGTGCCAGTGTCTCACCACCCTCACTGCAAAAAACCTCTTCCTAACATCTACTTTCAATCTCTCCCCTGCCAGTTCAAACTCCTTCCTCCTCATCCTGTCATTACAAGACCTTGTCAATGGTCCCTCTCCAGACCACCTCTAGGCCCTCCTTCCAGATCCTGTAAGGCCACTCCAAGGTCTCCTCAAAGCCTTCTGCAGGCTGCAGAGCCCCAACTCTCTCAGCCTGTCCTCATAGCAGAGCAGCTGCAGCCCTCTGAGCATCTTGGTGGCCTCCTCTGGACTGGCTCCAGTGGTTCCATGTCCTTCTTGTGTTGGAGGCTCCAGAACTGTATGCAGGACTCCAGGTGAGGTCTGATGAGAGCAGAGGGGTAGAATCCCCTCCCTTGCCCTGCTGGCCAATCATTCCTCATCACAAACATGTTCCAGACCTCTTAAGATCTTTGGACCCCTTTTCTGTATCCTCTCCAGCAAGTCCTTGTTTTTATTGAACCAGGAAGCCCAAGACTGGACCTGGTCTTCAGATGTATCCTCATAAGATCAGAGTAGAGAGGCAGGGGAACCTCTCTTGGCCTTTTGACCTCACTCTTTTCCATATATCCTAGGGTGCCATTGACCTTCTTGACCACAAAGGCACATTGTGGGCTCATGGGGAACGTGTTCATCCCTCTCTCTATGCTCCACTACAAATTCTGAATGAATCTCACTGTGGCAAATGAAGGAACTGGAATTTAAAGGTGTTTTCCCATGAGATTCCTTTCTTATGGATGGGAGCACTTCTCCTAAATGATTCTCCATGGTTAGTCTTTTTTGGGAGGCAGCCACCACTGTTTGCATGTTAACTGAGAAGGAAGGAGACAGACAGCCTGCTCCCCTGATACAGCTGGTGACATTGTCACTGCAACACACTGTGCCTGCAGCACAGGGGCTCTGCCACAAGGACAGCAACGTCTGACCCTGTCAAAGCAAATTAAGTGATGGAGAATCTCCTCTGCTGCAGGTTACATAGACCCTAATGGTGGTTGTCTTCATCACTGGAAATACCCTGAGTGGTCAGCTGGAGACAGAACCTGTTCTGCTAGATTCAAGTCATCCAGAATCATAGAATCAAGCAGGTTGGAAGAGACCTCCAAGCTCATCCAGTCCAACCTAGCACCCAGCCCTGGCCAATCAACCAGACCATGGCACTGCCTCATCCAAGCTTTGCTCCAACACCTCCAGGCACAACAACTCCTCCACCTCCCTGGGCAGCCCATTCCAATGCCAATCACTCTCTCTGCCAACAACTTCCTCCTAACATCCAGCCTAGACCTGCCCTGCACAACTTGTCCCCTTGTTCTGTTGCTGACTGCCTGCCAGGAGAGCCCAACCCCACCTGGCTACAACCTCCCTTCAGGTAGTTGTAAACAGCAATGAGGTCATCCCTGAGACAGCTCTTTTCCAGAACTTGTAGTGCAATATATAGAGAAGGGTTAACAAGTTCTTTGTGGGCCAGCAATGTGTCCTTGTGGCCAGAAAAGCCCCTGGTCTCCTAGGGTGCATGAATAAGAATGTGGTCAGCAGGCGAGGGAGGTTCCCCAACCCCTCTGTTCTGCCCTAATGAGGTCACAGCTGGAGTCCTGAGTCCAGTTTTTGGCTCCCCAGTTCAAAAGTGTCAGAGAAGTACTTGAGAGAGTCCAGTCGAAGTTGTGAAGATGCTGAGGACCCTGGGGCTTCTCTGTGAGGAGTAAAGGATGGAAGACATTAGGCTGTTGAGCCTGGAGAAGAGCAGGCTGAGAGGGGATCCTCTCAATGCTCAGCAAGAGCTAAAGGACCTGTGAGAAGCAAGAGGATGGGGCCAGATTCTTTTCAGTGGTGCCCAGTGCCCAGACAAAGGGTAACAGGTACAAACTGGCACCCAGGAGTTTCCATCTGAAGATAAAGAGCAATTTGTTTGGTGTGAGAGTGCCAGAGACTCGGAGGAGGCTGCCCAGAGAGGTCGTGAAGCCCTCTTCTCTGTGGAGAGCTTCCAAACATAGCTGGCCACTGTGGTCCTGGGCAAGCTGCTGTGGGCAGCCCTGCTTTAGCAGGGGGGTCTGGACTGGATGATCTCTTTCCAACCCCTACCCTGCTGGGATTCTGACAAATCCTGTCAGGATGCAGTTGTTTACAGGATGCCTTCTATGCAGCCAGCCCAGCACAATCAATGTGGCCCAGCAAGGACCTGTGTGCTCCAAATCCTGCTGCTGTCCAGCAGCCTCCCAGTTTATTGTATGATGTGCTGGTCTGGATACTTCAATGAGAGGAATTAGATGACAGGCTGTGAAAAGGAACCAATGGTGATGTCTGCTGCACTCATAGGCTTGCTGAGATGTATACAAACAAGGACACAGAGACAGGAGAATCTCCATCTATTGCAGTCGGTGTCTGTGCTCTCTCCCTGGGCTTCTGCTGCTCTGCCTGGATCTGTGTAACCCAACTCATCATTCTGCTTCTAACCTCCCTTGCCAATCCTTCCAGCTCACCTTGCATGTAAGGCAGACTCTGGGATAAGGTAGAGAGGTGGAAAGAAGGAGAAAGGGTGGTTGGGAGCCCCTCCTGGGGACTCTGGTTCCTGGGAGGGGAGTTGTGCTCCTGTATTACCTTTAACTTGTCTAGAGCTGTAAATATCCATGTATGTTGTGTAACTATCTGCTTGTACATTGTGCTAAGCTGTGAATGCAGAGCTGTGTTGTTTAACCTCCAGCTGGCTGAGTCTAGTCTGGGTGATTTTGTTGTGTGTGGGGGGTGGGTAACTCCCAGAGCATCACATCTGAAACGTGGCAACGCAGCCACCTGCCACATGCTGCACTGGGTTCTTTTGAGTTACAGGTAATAAATGGACCTCCCCCTGAGGATCATGTAGCTCACACCAGCAAATTCGAGTGATCCTTCTCCAACAGCTCAGTGCCTTGGGCAGTTTAAAACTCCCTGGACCTTGCAGCCAGGCTGTGCTGTGTGGTTTGCAATCCCAGCCTCACAGAGATTTACTGATGTTCAGCTTCCCAAACCATGAGCTAATGTTCTTCCAAGAGACAACTCTTCTTGAAATAAACCTGCTTTGTGCTTTTCACTTCCCCTTGGCATGGGGATGATATTTGCCATTGGAATGGGCTGCCCAGGGAGGTGGTGGAGTCGCCACCCTTGGAGGTGTTCAAGCAAAGCCTGGATGAGGCACTTAGTGCCATGGTCTGGTTGATTTGCTGGGGCTGGGTGCTAGGTTGGACTGGATGAGCTTGGAGGTCTCTTCCAACCTGCTTGATTATATGATTCTATGACCTGATGGCTTAATTTGTCTGTTGTGTCTGAAGATGGAAGCCCTGACACCACAGCCTTCTACATTAAGCATGACCATAGAGACAGAGTTGATGTTTTTACTCCAAGAGGACAAAAGTGTTGGCAGAGAGGATCAGGCAGGAAATAATTTTCTGCTTCCATAATCACTTTCATTAGTCCAAACATCACAGAAACACAGAATCACAGAATCAACCAGGTTGGAAAAGACCTCTGGGATCATTGAGTCCAACCTCAGGGGTGACCTCACTGCTGTCTACAACTACCCGAAAGGAGGTCATAGCCAGGTGGAGTTGGTCACTTCTGCCAGGCAGCCAGCAACAGAACAAGGGGACAGAGTCTCAAGTTGTGCCAGGGGAAGTATAGGCTGGATGTTAGGAGGAAGCTGTTGGCAGAGAGAGTGATTGGCATTGGAATGGGCTGCCCAGGGAGGTGGTGGAGTCACCGTCCCTGGAGGTGTTGAATCCAAGCCTGGCTGGGGCACTTAGTGCCATGGCCTGGTTGATTGGCCAGGGCTGGGTGCTAGGTTGGGCTGGATGAGCTTGGAGGTCTCTTCCAACCTGCTGGATTCTGTGATTCTATGACCCTTCTAATTAACTAAACCATGGCACTAATTGCCTCATGGAGAGTCTCCCATCAGCATTGTCCTTTCCCAGTCTGGTGGTTCTCAGTGCCAACGCAGGCATCTGCCTCTCTGCATTCACACCAATAGATCATAGAACCACAGAATGGTTTGGGTTGGAAAGGATCTTAAAGACCCAGTGGTGGCCAGGGACACCTTCTACTAGACCAGGCTGCTCAAGGCCCCATCCAACCTGGTCTTAAACACTTTGAGGGTTGAGGCATGCACAAGTTCTCTGGGCAACCTGCTCCAGTATCTCATCACCCTCAGAGTAAAGAACTTCTTCCCAATAAGCAATCTAAACTACTCTGCTCTAGTTTCAAACCATTCCCCTTTATCCTCATGAAAACTCCCTCTCCAGCTCTCCTGTGGCCCCCTTCAGGTCCTGGAAGGCTCCTCTAAGGTCTCCCTGCAGCCCTCTCATCTCCAGGCTGAAGAACCCCTACTATTTCAGCCTGTCCTCCTAGGGGAGGTGCTCCAGCCCTCTAATCATGTTTGTGACCTCCTCTGGACCTTCTCCAACAGATGTGCAACCTTATTCTTCATGTGTCATCTGATCCTGACACTGCAGCACAATAAATCAGGAGCTTCCTAGAGCTGCCAGGTTTTTTATCTCTTCAGAAAGAGGTTTTTTTAGTAGCACTGCTGTCCTTCATGCATCTCAACAGGAATCCAAACCCACTCTCTGGCAATAAGAGCCTCAGGAGTTATTCACAGGTGGGTTTTTAATACCATACATTAAATAAGCAGCAGCTTTGAGTGTGTCAGTGCATTGCTGCAGAGAGAGTTCTACAACCAGAACCAACTTCATGGCTTCATTTTAGTTATCTCATGAAGCTCTCTTAGCTACGCCTCCATGAATCAATTGACTAAGATCTGAACTTCCTTTGTGCTTCACACCCTTGCCTGAGTTCCACAGCAAAGGGCTCTGCAGTTGAAGGAGAGATTCTGTGGGAGTTTCAGGACATCATTGGTTACCACAGTCACAGAATTAACCAGCTTGGAAAAGACCTCTCAGATCATCAAGCCCAACCTATCACCTAACCCTTCTCATTAACTAACCCATGGCACTAAGTGCCTCATCCAGTCTCTTCTTAAACACCTCCAGGGATGGAGACTCCCCCATCTCCCCATGCAGCCCACTCCAGTGCCAATCACTGTTGATGGGAAGAACTTCTTCCTAACATCCAGCTTGAAGTTGCTCTGACACAACTTGAGGCTGTGTCCCCTTGTTCTGTCCCTGGGTGCCTGGCAGCAGAGCCCAATCCCACCTGGCTACAGCCTCCCTTCAGGTAGCTGCAGACAGCAATGAGCTCTGCCCTGAGCCTCCTCTTCTCCAGGCTGCACACCCCCAGCTCCCTCAGCCTCTCCTCACAGGGCTGTGCTCCAGGCCCCTCCCCAGCCTTGCTGCCCTTCTCTGGACATGCTCAAGCACTTCAACATCTTGCTTAAATGGAGGAGCCCAGAACTGGACACAGCACTCAAGGTGTGGCCTGAGCAATGCTGAGCACAGGGGCAGAAGAACCTCCCTTGTCCTGCTGGCCACACTGCTCCTGAGCCAGGCCAGGATGCCATTGGCCTTCTTGGCCGCTGGGCACACTGCTGCCTCATGTCCAGTCACCTGTCAGTCAGTACCCCCTGGTCCCCTCTCTTCCTGGCTGCTCTCCAGCCACTCTGTCCCCCCTCTTGTATGAATACTGGAGATGTCCTTAAGCCCACATGTTCCCCAAATCAAGTGTTTGAGAAACTCTCGTGCACCAGCAGGCTCACACAAATTGCTCCACCACATGGTGACCCTTGAGATCACTACACCCGATGTGGTTTTGCTTAGCTGTCATCATCAAAGCTCTAGCAGTTGGGGTTCCTCAGGTCATGAGCAGTACTTCAGCTGATTGCCATTGCAGGGGTGTACAGAGCACCCCAGTCCTCCAAGACTCCTGCACTTGATGGATGGTAAGTCAGGACTGCTCCTGTGGTCAGGGCTTGGAGTGTAGTGACAGACCTTGGTTGCCCTCATGAACCTCACCTGACCACCCACATCCTCCAGCCCTGGGCTGGGACCTCCATTTAAGCCCTGGTACATTCTCCTAGCTCTTTCCTGAGCGGTGCTTTTGGTGTCCTTGCCTCTTGGATGGGCTTTGAATCCATGGACCTCTCTCTGGCTGCATCTGGTTTTGCCCCTGGCTTCACCTGGGGGTGGTTTGCTCCTTCCCATGTCATAGAATCATAGATTAGAATCATAGAATGGTTTAGGTTGGAAGGGACCTCAAAGCTCAGCCAGTTCCAAGCCCCCAACATAGGCAGGGACACCTCCCACTAGAACAGGTTGTCCAACTAGAACAGGTTGTCCAAGGCCTCACCCAACCTGGCCTTGAACACCTCCACAACCTCCCTGGGCAACCTGTGCCAGTGTCTCACCACCCTCACTGCAAACAACTTCTTCCTAACATCCACTTTGTCTCCCCTCTGACACTTTAAACCCATTCCTCCTCCTCCTGTCAGTACAAGACCTTGTCAATAGTCCCTCCCCAGCCCTCCTGGAGCCCCCTTCAGATACTGGAAGGCCACTCCAAGGTCTCCTCGAAGCCTTCTCTTCTCCAGGCTGCAGAGCCCCAACTTTCTCAGCCTGTCCTCAGAGCAGAGCTGCTGCTGCCCTCTCAGCATCTTGGTGTCCTCCTCTGGACTATCTCCAACACTTCCATGTTTTTCTTGTGTTGAGGGCTCCAGAACTGCAGACAGGACTCCAGGTGGGGTCTGAGGAGAGTGTCTAGGGCTCTTTTTGGATCCTCTCACCAGCTGCAGTTGGGCCCTGAGGGATGTGTCTGGGTTGATGAGGAACAATCTCCCCTGGGTCATTCTTGGCCCTTTGGGAGCTGCTGGTGCTGGCCAATGCAGAGAAGGTACTGCCAGTTTATGGACAAGAAAAGCTTGTCAGGGCTAAGTTCAAGGGGTGTCCACATCAGCTTCACTCTAGAGGACAGCAACACATCAGTCTGAGAGAAGTTTCCTTTGCTTCAGTGATGGAAAACTGGAAATTGTGTGTTTGAATGCTAGCTCTGCTGAGAAAAGCCTTCCATGGTGGCCTTTAACTGCTGTGATGGCTTATGCTGAGGGAACCAACTCATGTTCACGCCAAGCCTGAGCTGTCAGGAAGCATTTGAGTCTCTCACACAGGGGATTAAAGGCACAGAAGCCATGTAGGACACCCCATGCCCTGGGCCAGGATCAGCTCTGGCTGTATCATTCCTGGGGCACTGCTTGTTCTCAGCTCTGGTGAAGAAAGCTCTGCAGACCTCCCTAGGCAATGTGCTTCAGCACTGCTGCAGCCCCAGCACTAGAAGCTCCTGCTGAAGGTTTCTTGCCTGAGTTTATCTTTGCTGTGTTTGCCCTGTCTGTGAGAAACAGAGCAAACACTACTTCATGTGTCTTGCCATCCTCCTATGGACCTGCAGATCATTAACCATGAGCTCTTGAAACTTCCAGACAGTTGAAGAACATTAACCATGTCCCCTTCAAGCTTATTCATGCTCCTCATTCCAAATCTCTCCTTGAAGGTAAGACTTTGCACAGGAGCAGTGTTGTTTTCTGGGAAGGCTTCTGTGTTCTCTCACAGACTCTGTCTGATCCACCTCCTCCCCCAAGTGCAGAACCCAAAACTGCTCACAACAGAGAATCATGGAGTCATGGAACAATAGAAGAGCCATAGAATTATAGAGCCATAGAATCAGCCAGGGTTGGAAGGGACCACAAGGATCATCCACTTCCAACCCCCAGGCCACGGGCACGGACACCCTAACCTAGAGCAGGCTGTCTACAGCCTCATCCATTAAACACCTCCAGGCATGAGGCTTCTACCACCTTCCTGGGCAACCCCTGCCAGGCTCTCACCACCCTCATGCTGAACAACTTCTTCCTAACAGCCACTCTGAATCTCCCCATTTCTAGCTTGGTTCCATTCCCCCCAGTCCTGTCACTCCCTGACAGCCTCAAAAGTCCCTCCCCAACTTTCTTGTAGCCTCCTTAAGATACTGAAAGGCCACAAGAAGGTCACCTGGGAGCCTTCTCCTCTCCAGACTGAACAGCCCCAACTGCCTCAGTCTCTCCCCACAGCAGAGCAGCTCCAGCCCTCTGCTCATCCTCATGGCCCTTCTCTGGACACCTTCCAGCACATCCACAGCCCTCTTGTCCCAGGGGCTCCAGAACTGGATGCAGTACTCCAGGTGGGGTCTCAGCAGTGTGGAGCAGAGGATGGAGAGCTGAGCAGAGGGAACCTCAGAGACAAGAAACTACTGGAGAGAGTCTGGGAGAGGTTACAAAGTTTCTGAAAGCCTGAAGCATCTCTGTGAGGAGGAAAGGCTGAGACCTGGGGCTGTTGAGCCTGGAGGAGAGCAGCCTCAGAGGGGATCTTCTCACTACTTAACAAAAGCTAAAGGAGCTGTGGGAGGCAAGAGGATGGAGCCAGATGGAGTCAGTGGTGTCCAGTGACAGGACAAGGGACAATGGGCAGAAGCCAGGAGGTTGCACCTAAAGATGGATAGAAATTTGTTTGGTGTGAGGGTACTGGAGCCCTGGAGCAGGCTGCCCAGAGAGGTTGTGGAGCCTCCTCCTCTGGAGAGATTCCAAAGCCAGCTGCATTGTGATGCTGGATAAGTGGCTGTGGGTGTCCCTGCTTTAGCAAGGAGTTTGGACTGGATGATCTCCAGAGGTCCCTTCCAACCCCTCACCATGCTGGGACTCAAGGATCCTGTGATGCACATCTAAATCTTGTAGTGGTTTATTTTAGTCCACGCTTCTCTCATTTGCCAGGAGGGTTCTGTGTGAGGTTTTCTGGCTGTTTCAAGGCTTTTGAAGCTCTCTCAGCTGGCTCCTAATTAGATATCATGAGATGGTTGCTGTCTCTGAGAGAAGAGGAGGCTGGTTTGATGTGATTTGTTAAATCAGAGCTACCTCTAGTTTATCCTGCTGGCTTCCTTCTCAGATTTTGGGGGTTGTTAGGTGATCTTTGGAGCTTGTGTTTGGGGTTTCTTTGGTTGGTTGATTTTTTAGCCATTGGGTGTTTTGTTTGTTTGGGGTTTTGTTGTTGTTGTTTGATTGCAGTTTTTGGTTGGGCTGGAGCTTGGGGTTTTGGGGGGTGGTGGCGTTTGATTTAGTTCTTGGGTTGAGTTGGGTTTGGCTGGTTGGGTTTTTTCTTTGCTTGTTTCATGAAGCAGTCCTAATTTCACTGCTTTCTACCTTCTGGTGGTGTCTTTTGATGAAAATCTGTGTGGCATTAACCCTTTGCCTGCCTTGTAGTACTTACCACACCCACTAGTGCAAAGCAGAAATTAGTGATGATTAGCTATAATCACTAATACATTCCATTCTAAAACCACAGAACAGTTTGGATTGGAAGTCTCCTTTAGAGATTCTTGCTTCTTGTCCACTATTCCCTCTGGTTTAAATGGGGCAGATGTTTGGCAGTTGTTGCTCTGTTAGCTGCGTGAGCAACTTGGTCAGCAATTTTTGTTCTTGCTGCTGCACCATTTACCAGTTACCTTCTGCTGAAGCTTCCTTACTTCACAGAAGCACAGAATTTACCAGGTTGGAAAAGACCTCTGAGATCATCCAGTCCAATCACCTAACACCTAACACCCCAACTAACCCATGGCACTAAGTGCCTCATGCAGCCTCCTCTTAAACACCTCCAGGGGTGGGGACTCCCCAGGCAGCCCATTCCAATGCAAATCTCTGTTGCTGGGAAGAGCTTCTTCCTAACATCCAGCCTGAACCTGCCCTGGCACAGCTTGAGGCTGTGTCCCCTTGTTCTGTTGCTGGTTGCCTGGCAGCAGAGACCAACCCCACCTGGCTACAGCCTCCCTGCAGGCAGCTGCAGACAGCAATGAGCTCTGCCCTGAGCCTCCTCTTCTGCAGGCTGCACACCCCCAGCTCCCTCAGCCTCTCCTCACAGGGCTGTGCTCCAGGCCCCTCCCCAGCCTTGCTGCCCTTCTCTGGACACCTTCCAGCACCTCAACATCTCTCTTGAATTGAGAAGCCCAGAACTGGACACAGCACTCAAGGTGTGGCCTGAGCAGTGCTGAGTACAGGGGCAGAAGGACTGCCCTGGTCCTGCTGGCCACACTGCTCCTGATCCAGGTCAGGTTGCTATTTGCCTTCTTGGCCACCTGGGCACACTGCTGGCTCATCTTCAGCTGCTGTCTACCCCCAGCTCCCTCTCTGCCTGGCTGCTCTCAGCCACTCTGTCCCCAACCTGTAGTGCTGCTCGGGGTTGTTGTGGCCAAAGTGCAAAACCTGGCACTTGGCCTTGTTCAAACTCATTGGATATTGAACTCCTGAGAGTTACCTTGCTTGATCCTGTGTTTCTCATCACTTTTGTTACCAGCAGTTTAAGTGTCCCAGTCCCTGGGATCTTGACTGCTCACATCCATCCCATTTTTCCCATGGGTTACTTGGTGCTCCGGTTCTCACGTGGCTTCCTCAGCATGAGCTCCCAGACAAATGTACTTGTCTTCTCCTCTGCTGAATTTCCACTGCTTTGGGGTGGTGATTACTCCTTGATGGCTTCATGATCTGATTTGATTCAGTCAATATATCTGCTTGAAAGTCATTGTACCAGCCCTGGTTTATTTGCAAGCAAGTCTAGACAGTGTAAGCGGATTAGGGCTGTCAGAAATGGAGCTGCCAACGAAGCTTCGCTTCCATCATAACCTGGCATAGCTCAGCACCAGTGCCAAGCCACTTTCAGACCAGGCAGTTTCCAGTAGCAAGTCACTGGGAAAGTTATAAAAGAGCAAATCTCGATCTGATGCCTCCAGTTCTGAAACACAGGAACAGCTATTGGTGCATGAATGGCCAGCAGGTGAAGGGAGAGTCTCTTTTACCTGTACTATGCCCTAAACAGAGCACAGATGGAATTCTGGGTCTGGTCCTGGCCTTCCCACTTCAACAGAGGTAGGGAACAACTGGAGGGAGTCCAGAGAAAGCTACAATGATGCCGAAGCATCTCTGTGACAGAGCAAGTATGAAAGAGCTGGAGCCATTGAGCCTGGAGAAGAGTGGCCTGAGGGGATCTTCTCAACGTTCACTGACAGACAAAGGACCTGTAGAGGGGGACAAGAGGATGGGGACAGACACTTGTCAGTGGTGCCCAGTGATAGGACAAAGGGGGAACAGGCACAAACTGGAAGCCAGGAGGTAGCACCTAAAGATGAGGAGAAACTTTTTTGGTGTGAGAGTGCTGGAGCCCTGGAGCAGGCTGCCCAGAGAGTGGAGTTTCTTTCTCTGGAGAGATTCCAAAGCCACCTGGACTTTGTGATCCTGCACAAGCTGCTGTGGGTGCTCCTGTTTTGGCAGAGGTTTTGGACTGGATGATCTCCAGAGTTCCCTTCCAATTGCCACCAAGCTGGGATTCATGGATTCTAACAAAGGGATGTAGTGAGAGCACCAGAGAAGAGCTGATAGGCTCACATAAGCCTCAAACCTCCAATTTCTGCAGCCATGGGGATAAAAGAGGAGGAGGAAAATCGTTGTGTGTGGGTTGCTGGTTCCTTCAAGGAGCTACATTAAGGGTGAGATGGCAGAATATTATTTTGTGGGGGAAAGGTGGGAAAAGAACAAGATGTAGTGGGAAAAAGGCCAAGAGAGGCTGAAGTAATAAAACACAGCCTGAACATCCACCTTTCCCCCCAGTTCTGGAGAACTCAGAGGTGATGAGTAGAGCTGTCAAAACATTTTTAATGGGAGAGTTGTGATTTATGAGGGTTTGTTTTTCATTACTTCCCCCCCCTTTTTTTAAGCACTAAAAGCAGAGCTTTGGTGGGGGAACACTCAGGATTTTCCTGTTTCTATTATTTCAAAATGAAAAGGATGGAGGAAAAGTAGACATTGGCTATGTTGGGGTTTTTTTTACAGCATCCTCCTGGAGAAACTCTCTGCTCATGGCTTGGATGGGTGGATGCTTTGCTGGCTTAAGAAATGGCTAGTGGCCAGGTCAAGAGAGTGGTGGGGAATGGGGTTAACATCAGCTGCTGGCTGGTCACAGTGATGCTCAACAAAGCTCAGTGCTAGGAACAGTTTCCTTTGACCCACCTGGAGTACTGTGTGCAGGTCTGGAGCCCCCAACACAAGAAGGACATGGAAATATTGGAGTGACTCCAAAGGAGGCCACCAGGATGCTCAGAGGGCTGCAGCAGCTCTGCTATGAGCACAGGCTGAGAGAGTTGGGGCTGTGCAGCCTGGAGAAGAGAAGGCTTTGAGGAGACCTTGGAGTGGCCTTGCAGGACCTGAAGGGGGCAGTGGCCATCTGAGCTAGATTTCTAGCTCAAACACAGGGGAGAGGTGAACATTCTAGGGCTACGCCATAGAATGGCAACAATGGAGAAGTTAATAGCATTTCACTGTCTGGAAGCTTCATGTCTGCTTTATGTCTGGAAGCACAGCTTCGACCTTCCCTTTTGCTGGCTTCTGCTGCTTCTGCTGTGCTCGCTGCTATCTTCCCCTGTTGCTGTTCTGGCTCTTGCTGCTTTGCTGCTTCATCACCAGCTGACCCCTTCCCCACCTTTGTTAAGGTGATTATATTTCTCTATTAGTCTATTTCTCTTTATACTCTTACATTTACACTATAAGAAATACAATTTCATCTTTCCCTGACTTTCCAAAACCAATCTGTGTTGTGGTGACTTTACTCTGCCAGGGGAGGGATCCAGCCTAACCTGGGACAGGGGCCTACAGGAGGGCTGGGGAGGAGCTATTCACAAGGTCTTGTAAGGACAGGATGAGGAATAATAGAATCACAGAATGTCAGGGGCTGGAAGTGACCTCCAAATCTCATCTGGTCCAACCCCCCTGCCAGAGCAGGATCACCCAGAGCAGATCACACTGAGTGCGCCCAGATGGTTCTTGAATGTCTCCAGAGAGGGAGACTCCACAACTCCCCTGGGCAGCCTCTTCCAGGGCTCTGTCACCCTCACAGGGAAAAAATTCTTCCTCAGATTCAAATGGAACCTCTTCTGCCTCAACTCCTACCCAGTGCCCCTTGGCCTGTCCCTGGGCATCACCCAGCAGAGCCTGGCTCCAGCCTCCTGCCACTCACCTGCACATATTGATAACCATTGCTGAGGTCACCTCTCAGTCTCCTCCTCTCCCAGCAGCACAGCCCCAGCTCCCTCAGGCTCTCCTCCTAATGAAGATGTTCAACTTCCTTCATCATTTCTGTGGCTCTGCACTGGAGTAATAGGTTTAAAGTGGCAGAGGAAAGACTGAAACTGGATGTTAGGAAGAAGTTGTTTGCAGTGAGGGTGGTGAGACACTGGCACAGCTTGCCCAGGGAGGTTGTGAAGCACAGAAGCACAGAATGTGATCTTTGTGCTCCACAACCTCCCTGGAGGTGTTCAAGGCCAGGTTGGATGAGGCTTTGAGTGACCTGTTCTAGTGGGAGATGTCCCTGCCTATGGCAGGAGGTTGGAACTGGCTGAGCTTTGAGGTCCCTTCCAACCTACTCTATGATTCTACAGGGTTTAGTTTTGTGCCCCTTGCTCCAAGAAGGACAGTGAGGGGCTGGAGTAGGTCTAGAGAAGGGCAACAAAGCTGGTGTCTGGACAACAGGGCTGGGGAGGAGCAGCTAAGGGAACTGGGGTTGCTCAGCCTGGAGAAAAGAATGCTGAGGAGAGACCTTCTGGCTCTCTACAGCTCCCTGAAAGGAGGTTGGAGCCAGGTGGTGGTTGGTCTCCCCCCCTCAGTATAAAGCAGCAGAACGAGAGGACACGGCCTGAGAGTATGGCAGGGGAAGTTTAGGTTGGATATTAGGAACCATTTCCTTCCTTCAAGAGTGGTCAGGCATTGGAACAGGCTGCCCAGGGAGGTGATGGAGTCACCATCCCTGGAGGTGTTGAAGAAGTGTGGACGTGGCACTGTGGGACACAGTTTCGTGGCCATGGTGTGACATTTTGTTGGTAGTTGGGCTTCTTCTTCGGCCTCTTTTCCAACCCAAACAACGAATCTGTGATTCTGTGCATTCTATACTCTATTGTGTTATCAGCCTCTCATTTAACTACTAGGCCCAGGCAGAAAGCTTCAGCGTGGAAAGTGAAAGAGAGAGCAGAGGCTGTTGCCATTTCTGCTTGTTATGTGGGCTCATTTTTTTGTGGCCAGGAAAGAAAAACTGCTACTTCCTTTTCCTGTAGGAGAAAATTTGGCTTCTGGCAAGGGAAAAAAAAAAAATCCCATTTTCCAAGCAGCTTTATTTGAACAGGAGCTGCAGACCCACAGATTAATTGCACTAATTACATGCTTGCAGCCACCGTGCTGTTCTCTGTGGCAGCCTGCAGAGAGAGAGAGAAGCCCAGGCTGTGAACCTGAAAGCTGCTCCTTGGGCAAAGTGCCCAAATCAGTAGAGTCAGGCTGACAGACCCACCTAGCTCTCCGTGGAGATGTTCTGCTGCTAGTAAATAACAGACACTGCCACCAAATTCTTCGTCAGACTGCACCGTTGGAGAATCCTCTCATGGAAGGAGCAAAAATGGTTCTCCCACCCCTGCATCTGGACAGGCAAAGGGACAGCAGCTCCCTGGCAAAGGATTTGGGAGTGCTGGGGGACAGCAATGTGCTCCCATGCCCAAGAAGGCCAATGGTCTCCTGGACTGCATCAAGAAGAGTGTGGCTAGCAGGTGAAGGGAGGTTCTTCCCTTCCTCTATGCCAGAGAGGAAACACCTGGAGTCCTGGGGGCCGTTCTGGGCTCCCCACTTCAAGAGAGACAGGGAACTACTGCAGAGAATCCAAAGATGCTGAGGGGCCTGGAGCATCTCTGTGAGGAGAAAAGGCTGAGAGACCTGGGGCTGTTGAGGCTGGAGAAGAGCAGCTCCAGAGGGCATGTTCTCAATGCTCAAAAAGAGCTAAAGGACCTGTGGAGGGCAAGAGGATGGCACCAGACTCTTGTCATAGGTGCCCAGGAACAGGACAATAGGCAACAGGCACAAACTGGAAGCCAGGAGGTTCCACTTGAAGACAAGGAAAAACTTCTGGAGTCTCCTTCTGTGGAGAAATTCCAAAGCCAGCTGGTCATTGTCACCCTGGGCAAGCTGCTGTGGGTGCCTCTGCTTGAGCAAGGGGGTTGGACTGGATGCTCTAGAGATCCATTCCATGCTCCATCATCGTGGGATTACATTGCTGAAGATCACAGGCTCACAGGATGTCAGGGGTTGGAAGTGACACAAAGAGATCATCCAGTCCAACCCCCCTGCCACAGCAGGACCACACAATCTAGCTCAGGGCACACAGGAACACATCCAGACAGGCCTTGAAAGAGACTGCACAACCTCTCTGGGCAGCCTGTGCCAGGGCTCTGGGACCCTTCCAGCAAAGAAGTTCCCCCTTGTGTTGAGCTGGAACCTCCTGTGCTGCAGCTTACATCCACTGCTGCTTGTCCTGTCCCAGGGAGCAGTGAGCAGAGCCTGTCCTCCTCCTCCTGCCCCCCAGCCCTCAGAGATTTATAAACATTGATTAAATCCCCTCTCAGTCTTCTCTTCTCCAGACTAAGCAGCCCCAGGTCCCTCAGCCTCTCCTCATCAGGCAGTGCTCCAGTCCCCTCATCATCCTCGTAGCCCTCCACTGGACCCTCTCCAGCAGATCCCTGTCCCTCTGCAACTGGGGAGCCCAAAACTGAATGGGCAGTACTCAAGATGAGGTCTTAATAGGGCAGAGTGGAGGGGGAAGAGAACCTCCCTGGATCTGCTGGACACACTCTGCCTAGTGCCCCCCAGGATCCCATTGACCTCTTGGCCACCAGAGCACATTGCTGTGCCATGAATGTTCTCCACCAGCACTCCCAGGTCCCTCTCCACAGGGCTGCTCTCCAGCAGTCACCTCCCAGCCTGGACTGAAATGAGCAGGAGCATGTTTCTGGATGCTCACCCCTCAGTCCCAGGCTTGGCTGCATGCCTGTCTCTGCTGTTCCTCCCTGTTTCCGTCAGCCACCAGAAGGAGCTCCTCTCACCAAGAGTGTTTATTTAATGTATTCAGAAGAGGGTTAGTATTTGACCACACTTCACTCCTGACCTTTTCAATATGCTGTATTTTTGCTGGTGCAGCCACTTTGTCCAGTCCCCAAAGGTTAGTGGGATGTGGTCTGTAAACACAGGACAGTTGGAGAAGCCAAGTAATCAAAGTGCACTTCCACAGCAAAGGTCAGCAGCCTCCTGCTCACTCTATTATTATACACAACATTAATTTCAACAACTTATAGGCAGAAGCTTGGGTGGAGGAGGTAACAGGGTGCCAGACATAAAAGTCCTCTTGTCAAATAATAACAGTAGAGGGAGATTACCTGTGAGATCACAGAATGGAAGGGGTTGGAAGGGACCTCTGGAGATTGAGAGAAACCTCCCTACCAAGGCAGGTTCATTTAGAGGCAGTCGCACAGAACACATCTAGGAGGGTGTGGGATGTCTCCAGAGATGGACACTTCACCACAGAGTCACAGAAACATGCAGGGTGACAAAGCCCCTCAGGATCACCAAGTCCAACCTAGAAGCCTACTCTACAAGATTCACTTTATAGAATCATAGAATNAGACAGCAATGAGCTCTGCCCTGAGCCTCCTCTTCTGCAGGCTGCACACCCCCAGCTCCCTCAGCCTCTCCTCACAGGGCTGTGCTCCAGGCCCCTCCCCAGCCTTGCTGCCCTTCTCTGGACACCTTCCAGCACCTCAACATCTTTCTTAAATGGAGGGGCCCAGAACTGGACACAGCACTCAAGGTGTGGCCTGAGCAGTGCCAAGTACAGGGGCAGAAGGACTTCCCTGGTCCTCCTGGCCACACTGCTCCTGGTCAAGGCAAGGACAGCACCACATCCAAATTGAGGCTTTCTAGTCTGGAGAAGGGGTGGAGGGATCTCCTCGATGCTAATCAATACTTACAGGGTGGGTGTCAGGAGGATGGGATCAGGCTTTTTTCAGTGGTGTCCAGTGACAGGACAAGGGGCAATGGGCATGAACTATAACATAAGAAGTTCTCTCTAAACGTGAGGAGGAACTTCTTTTATTTAACAGTGACTGAACCCTGGAGTAGGCTGCCCAGAGAGGGAATGGCCTCAAGATGAGCCTGGGCAGGTTTAGATTGGACATGAGGAAGAAGTTTTTCCTGGAGAGAGTGGTCAGGGAGTGGAATGAGCTGCCCAGGGAGGTGGTGGAGTCACCCAGCCTGAGTGTGTTTCAGAGTGGTTTGGCTGTGGTGCTTAGGGCTATGGTTGAAGGTGAATCTTGCAGAGTATGGTTCTTGTTGGACTGTGCTTCTGTGCTCTGCAGCCTCCCTGGGCAACCTGTGCCAGTGTCTCACCACCCTCACTGCAAACAACTTCTTCCTAACATCCGCTTTCGATCTCCCCTCCGACACTTTAAACCCATTCCTCCTTCTCCTGGCATTACCAGACCTTGTCAATAGTCCCTTCCCAGCCCTCCTCTAGCCCCCTTCAGATACTGCAAGGCCACTCCAAGGCCTGCTGGAAGCCTTCTCTTCTCCAGGCTGCAGAGCCCCAACTCTCCCAGCCTGTGCTCATAAGCAGAGCTGCTGCAGCCCTCTGAGCATCTTGGTGGCCTTCTCTGGACTTGCTCCAACTAGCTGAGGGTCCCTTCAGTCCCTTCATCTAGGTCACTGATGAAGATGTTGAGCCCAGGATGGTGGAGAAAGCACATTGGCCAGGGTATGTACCTAAAGGACATTTGAGAGCTGCTTGATCCTCTGGTCTCTGCTGACAGAATGACTGCACTGAGAAGTTATTTGGAGCTGACATTGTCAGTGTTTACTACCCATAATGATCCATCACTTGCAGCACTATCAGAGACAGTGCTGAAGGGAGGTATTTTTCTGTCCTTTCTCCACTCACACACATTTTCCTGGAAAGAAGGAATTGGTTTTCATCATAACACTCCATTTTTCTCTCTCTAGTGCACATGTTCTGAGCGACATCAAGATCAGGACTGTGAAGCAGATAAACCCTGCCCATAGGTTTCCTTTATGGGCTGGCAGAGCCTGCAGCCCTGCCCATCTGGCCTGGGCTTCTCAGCAAGTATGGGCAACCTGCAGACTTCTCCACACTCTATAATCTGGAGGAAGCACTCCTTAGTCTACCAGCATGACCAGTGCCTGGGACTCCTCTTCTGTAGCTCCTCACTTTGGAAGATGGTCTCTCTCTCTCCAAGCATGGGGTAACTTCGGTTGCGGTTCTGTAGCCAGGACGCAGCCAAAGCCGAGCCTGCTCTGATGGTGCTTTTCAAATGATTCCAGCATGGTGAGGATTGGAAAGGACCTCTGGAGATTCTTACAGTCCAGCCCTGCTGCTAAAGCAAAATCAGCCACAGAGACTCCACCACCTCTCTGGGCAGCCTGCTCCAGGGCTCCAGCACATCTTCAGGTGGAACCTCCTGGGTTTCAACTTGTGCCTGTTGTCCCTTGTCCTGTCACTGGGCACCATCGACAAAAGTCTGGTCCCATCCTCTGGCCCCACACAGGTCCTTTAGCTCCCGGTGAACATTTAGGAGATCTCCTCTCTTGCTCTTCTCCAGGCTTACCAGCCCCAGGGCTGTCAGCCTTTCCTCCTCACAGAGATGCTTTGGGCCCCTCAGCATCTCTCCAGCCTGCCCTGGACTCTCCCCAGTAGTTTTCTGTTTCTCTTGAACTGGGGAGCCCAGAACTGGCCCCAGATGTGGTGGCCTCACCATAGCAGAGTAGAGGGGAAGGAGAAGCTGCTTTCACCTGCTGGCCACACTACTCTCCGTGCGCCCCAGGAGACCACTGGCCCTTATAGTCATGGAGGCACATTGCTTGCTCATGGGGAACTTCTTATCCCTCAGCACTCTCAGGTCCTTCTCCGTGGAGCTGATTTCCAGCAGGCCCTGCTTCTACTCATCCACAGGCACTTGCACTGGTGGTGACCAGGAACTGGTACAAGCAGCCATGTGGAGATCCACTGATTTTCATCACCAGCTGAGTTGCTGTTCTTCTGGGGGGCAGAACGCTGCACTCCAGCAAGCCAACTTAACCACAACTAAGGATCTGATTTCTTTCCTGATGTAAAATTCTTTACATTGCACTGAAGCCTTCCCTCTTTTCCACTGGCTCTTAATGAAGGACTTTTTAAGGCTGAAGTCTTGTTTTCTTGTTTTATTAAAAAGCATTCCAAATATTGCTCATTAAATATAGATGGGCTGTTGAACTTTTGCTGCTGCTGCTGCTGCTGCAGGGAGGGATAAATCCTCAGCAGGAAGGAAAGCCAAAGAGAAATACAACTGCATCTCCCAGCATCTTGATAGCTCAGAGTGAGCCACCTCCAACTGCTCTGGGTTTTTTGGCATTCCTCCCCAGGGTGGGGCTGGCCCACCCTGGGTGACTTCTTGTGGTTGGCACAAAGGGACACATGTGGCAATGGAATGTGCCTTTCTGAGTGTTAGAATCATAAAATCACAGAATGGTTTAGGTTGGAAGGGACCTCAAGGATCATCCAGCTCCAACCCCCTGCCATAGGCAGGGACACCTCCCACTAGAGCAGGCTGCTCAAGGCCTCATCCAGCCTGGCCTTAAACGCCTCCAGGGAGGAAGCATCCACAACCTCCCTGGGTAACCTGTGCCAGTGTCTCACCACCCTCACTGTAAAGAACTTCCTCCTAACATCCAGTCTAAATCTCCCCTCCTCCAGCTTAAACCCATTCCCCCTCGTCCTGACATTACCAGACCTTGTCAATAGTCCCTCCCCAGCCTTCCTGTAGGCTCCCTTCAGATACTGCAAAGCCACTCTAAGGTCTCCTCGAAGCCTTCTCTTCTCCAGGCTGAGAGATGTGGTTTGCACAGCCAGGGGCTGCTTCTGGCAGGGAGAAGCTGTTGGGGAATGTTCCTGCCAAGGGTTGAGTTGCAGAAAGGCTCTGCTCTGAGGCCTGCTCCTCTGCACACCAAAGACACTGCCATGGCTTGTACCACATCTTGGGGGGCAGGAAGGCAGAGGTGGCACCTGCAGAGAGCAGAGGTCATGCCCAACAAGGGATTGCATCTTTGGATGGACTCTTCAGGAGCAAGCTGAGGCATCCCTGGGCTCAAGCCCCTTCTTCTCTTTTGCCTTCCATCATAATCCCTGTGTTCCTGAATCTGGTACCTATCTGCTGCTGAGTCCAGTGTGGGACTTGCCCAGTGCCTGCCCCCACCATCAGTGGTGCCAGTGGTGCCACTGGGGGTTGGGTTTTTGTCTCTGTGTCTCTATTCCACGGGACTGTTCTTTCCATCACAGCTGGTTGGGTTTCTTTCCCACTCCATCAGCCTCTCTCCCTTCTTCCCTTTCTCGTCTCTTTTGGCAGGGGGAGCACTTCATGGAGAGCCTCTGGCACTCCTCTGGTGACCAACCTAGCCCTAATCCTTGTCAAGGCTGTGCTGGGGAAAGGAAGTGTTGATGATGAGGTTAGTTCTAGCTCTGCCCAACACTTCATATAGAAAGTGGAAGGTTCCACAATGGGCCAGCTGTTCCCAAGCACAGAGACATGCCAGGCACAGAATGGGCTGAAGAGTCTATTGAGTGATGAGAAGCTCAACACGAGCCAGCAGTGCACGCTCATGTAGCCCTGAAGGCAAACTGTATCCTAGGCTGCAGCAAGAGGAATGTGACCAGCAGGTGAAGAGAGCTGATTCTTCCCCTTTGCTTTGCTCTGCTCTTGTGAGACCCACAACTTGAGTTGTGCATCTAGTTCTGGCATTCCCATCACAAGAAGGACACAGAGTTGTCGGCCTGGGTCCAGAGGAGGATCACAAAGATGATCCAAGGGCTGCAACACCTCTGCTAGGCTGAGGGAGCTGGGGTTGTTCAGCCTAGAGAAGATTCTGGGGGGGACAACTTTAGAGCTGCCTTTCAATACCTGAAGGGATCCTACAGGAAGGCTGAGGAGGGACTTTCCAGAAGAGTGTCTAGTGATGGGACAAGGGGAAATGGCTGGAAGCTGAGGGAGAGTAGCTATAGAGGGATTTTAGGAAGAAGTTCTTCAGTACAAGGGTTATGGCACCATGGAATAGGCTGCCCAGAGATGCTGTGGATGCCTCCTCCCTAAGAGTGTTTAAGGCCAGGCTGGATGAGGCCCGGAGCAGCTAAGTCTAGTGGACAGGCATCCAAGCCCATGGCAGGGAGACTGGAGTGGATAATCTCTGAGGTCCTTCCTGTATTGAGGGCTCCAGACCTGGATGCTGTACTGCAGGTGAGGTCTTAACCAGAGCACAGCAGAGCAGAGCAAAGTGGCAGAATCTCCTCTCTGGATCTGCTGGCCAAGCTTCTTTTAGTGCAGCCCAGGGTGGCTTCTGGGCTGCAAGCTTGTACTGTTTGCTCATGTCCAGCTTCTCGGAGAGATCTCTTCCAAGGTCAGTGACTGTGACTCTATTCTGTTGCATTGTATGTGTGGAAACAAACCTATATGTGTCTATAACTTATTCTCACTGTCTCCAAGACCTTCATGTAACAGGGCTCTGCACAGTCCACCACTGGGCACCATGCACCTTCTGCAGGTGACTTTTCCCTAAGGTCAGCATCTCTGATGATCCTGAGCATTGCCATAACCAGTAGGGTGGTCTCAACCTTCAATCATTGACCTGGGAGTCAGAGAAGCAGCTCTTTACATCAAGTCATTCTCACTAGCACAGCCTTCAGATAAGGCCTGAAAGGATGCCTGGGGAGCTGTAATTTGGGTATTGGGAAACAACTGCTTTCCTGCAAGACTGCTCAGGCATTGGAACAGGCTGCCCATGGTGGTGAGGGAGTCACTGTCATAGAACCACAGAATCACAGAACCATAGGACCACAGAACCACAGAATTGTAGACTCACAGAATCAGACAGGCCTGGGAGGCACCACAAGGATCAGCCACTTCCAACACCCCTGCCATGCCCAGGGCACCTCACATTAGAGCAGGCTGCCCACAGCCTCATCCAGCCTGGCCTTAAACACCTCCAGCCATGAGGCTTCCACCACCTTCCTGGGCAACCCCTGCCAGGCTCTCACCACCCTCATGCTGAACAACTTCTTCCTAACAGCCACTCTGAATCTACCCATTTCTAGCTTGGTTCCATTCCCCCCAGTCCTGTCACTCCCTGACAGCCTCAAAAGTCCCTCCCCAACTTTCTTGTAGCCTCCTTAAGATACTGAAAGGCCACAAGAAGGTCACCTGGGAGCCTTCTCCTCTCCAGACTGAACAGCCCCAACTGCCTCAGTCTCTCCTCACAGCAGAGCAGCTCCAGCCCTCTGCTCATCCTCCTGGCCCTTCTCTGGACACCTTCCAGCACATCCAGAGCCCTCTTGTCCCAGGGGCTCCAGACTCCAGGTGGGGTCTCAGCAGTGCAGAGCAGAGGAGATCACTTCCCTCACCCTGCTGCCCACGCTTCCCTTGCTGCAGCCCAGGCTCTGGTTGCCTTTCTATCCCTGTGGATGTTTAAGATGTGGACATGGCACTCTGGGACATGGTTTAATGGCCATGGTGGCAGAGGGTTGATGGTGGTGCTCAATGATCTTAGAGAGCTTTTCCAACACAAACAAATCTAAGGCTGAGCCACCCACCACTATTATTAGTTCTTTCAGCCTGCTCCAAGCTCTTCTTTCTCAACTCTCTTTACAAAGAAAATGTGGCTCCTTATTCTCTTAGAAGGAGATAGACAAATAAAGGTGAACACAGTTATTAACTTGAGCCCTCTGCTATTTGCACACCTAGGTCTGAGGATTACTGAGTGGAGCTGAGTCTCCAAGGAGATGAGGCAGCTCTCGAGTCAACATTGACAATTCCAAAGCTGGTGTGGGAAGTGGTGTCTCTGTTTCATTAGATGAGAGACACAGACCTACTGGAGTGGGTCCAGAGGAGGCCACAAGCACGGTCAGAGGGCTGAAACACCTCTCCTACAAAGCCAGGCTGCAATAAGTAAACTGTTCAGCCTGGAGAAGAGAAGGCTCTAAGGAGAGCTTAGAAATGTGCTTCAATATCTTAAGGGGATCTACAGGAAGGCTGGGGAGGGCCTGTCCAAAAGGGCCTGTGGTGGCAAGACAAAGGCATGGAGCAAGGCAGATGTAGGTTAGCCATGGAGGAAGTTCTTCATAATGAGGATGGTGGAACACTGGAACAGGTTCCTCAGAGGTCACAGAATGTTAGGGATCAGAAGGCTCCAGGCCAGCTGTCACAGTAGGATCACCTAGAGTAGATTCACACGGGAACACATCCAGGTAGGTTTTGAATGTCTCCAAAGAAGACTCCACAACCTCTCTGGGCAGCCTGTTCCAATGTTCTGTCACCTCCAGAGTGAAAAAGTTTTTCCTTATGTTCATGTGGAACCTCCTCTACTCCAGCTTCCCCCATTGTCCCTTGTCCTGACCTTGGACTCCACTGAGCAGAGCCTGGCTCTGTCCTCCTGACACTCACCCTGCACACCTTTATAAATATGGATGAGGTCACCTCTCAGTCTTCTCTTCTCCAAGTCAAAGAGTCCCAGCTCCCTCAGCCTTTCCTCATAGCATAGGTGTTCCACTCCCTTCAGCATCTTAGTGGCTCTATGCTGGACTCTCTCAAGCAGTTCCCTGAGGTTCTTCTTGAACTGAGGGGCCCAGAACTGGACACAATAATCCAGATGTGACCTTAGCGGGGCAGAATAGAGGGGCAGGAGAACCTCTCTCGACCTACTAACCACAGCCCTTCTAATGCATCCCAGGATGCTGCTGGCCTCCCTGGCCATAAGAACGCACTGCTGGCTCACAGTCACCCTGTTGTCCCTTTCCCCTATGCTGCTCTCCAACAGGACAGTCTCCAACTTCTACTGCTCCATGTGGTTCTTCTTTCCCAGATGCAAGACTACACTCGGCCTTGATATGGTTGAGGCCTCATCCCTAGCACCCTGCTGCAGTTGGAGATGTCCCTGATGGCTGCAGGAAGGTTGGACAAGACAACCTTGAAGGGTGTCACAGAATTATCAAGGTTGAAAGAGACTTCTAAGCTCATCCAGTCCAATCTACCATCTAATACCTTCTCATTAACTAACCCAAGGCACTAAGTGCCTCATGCAGCCTCCTCTTAAACACCTCCAGGGATGGGGACTCCACTACCTCCCCACACAGCCCATTCCAATGCCAATCACTCTTGCTGGGAAGAACTTCTTCCTAACATCCAGCCTGAACCTGCCCTGGCACAGCTTGAGGCTGTGTCCTCTTGTTGTGTCCCTGGGAGCCTGGCAGCAGAGCCCACCCCCACCTGGCTACAGCCTCCCTTCAGGTAGCTGCAGACAGCAATGAGCTCTGCCCTGAGCCTCCTCTTCTGCAGGCTGCACACCCCCAGCTCCCTCAGCCTCTCCTCACAGGGCTGTGCTCCAGGCCCCTCCCCAGCTTTGCTGCCCTTCTCTGGACACCTTCCAGCACCTCAACATCTCTCTTGAATTGAGGAGCCCAGAACTGGACACAGCACTCAAGGTGTGGCCTGAGCAGTGCTGAGCACAGGGGCAGAAGAACCTCCCTTGTCCTGCTGCCCACACTGCTCCTGAGCCAGCCCAGGATGCCTTTGGCTCTGCTGCCCACCTGGGCACTGCTGCCTCATCTTCAGCTACTATCCACCAGCACCCCCAGCTCCCTCTCTGCCTGGCTGCTCTCAGCCACTCTGTCCCCAGCCTGTAGCAGTGCCTGGGGTTGTTGTGGCCAAAGTGCTAAAGCCAGCACTTGGCCTTGTTCAAACTTGTATCTTTCAACCCAATGCAATCTGCAATTCTGTGGGTTAAAAACAGGCCTAAGTCCTTCATCCTACAGCTTCTGGAATGTGTTTAACCTGTATGAGATACAGCTCATCAGCCTTTGAACCGTTCTAGGAGAAGCCAACAGCTGCAGTCCCAGCTCTGCAGTTACTGTTTCCTTCAGCTCTCTTGCTTTGAATGTCACAAGTGCTGGAGCATAATAGAAGCCACAGCTCCCACCCAAGTATTAAGAGCATGGCAGGGTCAAGCACCATCAGTGTGAGGGATTCCTCCTGAAGAAAAGCTTAAACAGGCCAAGATGTTTACTTAGCCATGAGGGAGGTTAGGAGGACAGCTGCAGAAAAATTGTGGTGGTCTATTAAGCAGCTGTCACAGACAATAGCTTTAAGTGCAGAAAAAAAAGGTGATGAATAAATGATGGAGATTCCAGAGAACAGAACAGAGAAAGGCATCAGCAGGTTCAAATCTGTCCATCAGGTGATTGGAGCAGGTCCCTGAGAAGCTGTTGAGCATTCAGCACAATCTTCTTTCAGACCAATGAAAGTGTTGGGCTCTGCTGTGTCCTGGCTAACCTTTTATCTCTGCTGTGTCCTGGCTAACCTTGCACAGAATCACAGAGCTGGAAAAGCCCTCCAGGATCATTGAGTCCATCCTATCACCTAACCCTTCCCACTAACTCATGGCACTCAGTGCCTCACTCAGCCTCCTCTTACACACCTTTTATCTAACCATTGGATGATTTGTTTTTCCTGGAAACCAAGGACTGATCTTAACCTGCTAACACAACCTACTGCCCTGAGCGGTTGTGGAGGCTCCTGTGGAGAGATTCCAAGCCCACCTGGCCACTGTGGTCCTGGACAAGCTGCTATGAAGGCCCCTGCTTTATTAGTGGTGGGCTTGGACTGGATGATCTCCAGAGGTCACTTCAAACCCATCATCGTGCTGGGATTCTGGATACCAGATGACACCTGATGACAGGACAGCAGGCAATGAGTGGCAGCTGAAGCATAGGAAGTTCTATGGCATTCTGGACCAGGAACAGTGTAGCCAGTAGGACCAGGAAGGTTATTTTTCCTGTGTACTTAGCACTGGTCAGCCCACACCTTGAATGTCCAGTTCTGGGATCCTCCATTCAAGAGAGATGTTGAGGTGCTGGAAGGTGTCCAGAGAAGGGCAGCAAGGCTGGGGAGGGGCCTGGAGCACAGCCCTGTGAGGAGAGGCTGAGGGAGCTGGGGGTGTGCAGCCTGCAGAAGAGGAGGCTCAGGGCAGAGCTCATTGCTGTCTGCAGCTCCCTGAAGGGAGGCTGTAGCCAGGTGGGGTTGGGCTCTGCTGCCAGGCAGCCAGCAACAGAACAAGGGGACACAGCCTCAAGCTGTGCCAGGGCAGGTCTAGACTGGATGTGAGGAGGAAGTTGTTGGCAGAGAGAGTGATTGGCATTGGAATGGGCTGCCCAGGGAGGTGGTGGAGTCACTGTCCCTGGAGATGTTTAAATGGAAACTGTCTGAGGCACTTAGTGCCATGGTCTGGTTGGTTGGCCAGGGCTGGGTGCTAGGTTGGGCTGGATGAGCTTAGAGCTCCCTTCCCACCTGGTTGATTCTGTGATTCTATGGAAACATGAGGAGGAATTTTCTCCCTATAAGGGTGACAGAACCCTGGAACAGGCTGCCCAGGCAGGTTATGGATTCTTCCTCTGGAGATATTCCAAACCTCTTTTGTGATCTGGTATAGACAATCCTGCTCTGGCAGGGGGATTGGACTTGATGAGCTTTTGAAGTCCCTTCCAGCCCCTGACATTCTGTAATTCTGTCTGGAAGGGGTGAAAATATGCATTTATTTACAGCATTTCCTCTTGAGGGTGGAATGACTCAGGACAGCCTCAGAAACTATGCAAAACCCAAAACGTGCTGGCAATTATGATTTCATCTCTCAGCTGTGTTCTTACATACAGAATGATGGAATTGCAGAAGAGTTTTCATTGCAAAAGGTTTTTAAGATCATAGAGTCCAGCCTGGGGAAGAGAAGGCTCCAGGGAGACCTTAGAGAAACCTTCCAGTACCTGAAAGGGTTACAAGAAAGCTTGGAAAGGACTTTTTATAAGGGCTTGTCGTGCTAGGATGAGGGGGGATGGACTTGAGCTGGCAGAGGGGAGACCTAGACTGGGCATTAGGAAGAAATTCTTTCCAGTGAGGGTGGTGAGACACTGGAACAGATTGCGCAGGGAAGCTGGAGGTGTTCAAGGTGAGGCTGGATGAGGCCTTGAGCAACCTGCCCATGGCAGGGACACTTGAACTGGATAATCTTTAAGCCCTCTTCTAACCTAAACCACTCTCTGATCCTGTAATTACCTGAATCTGCCAAGTCTGGTACCAAACAGTGCTCCTCAGCATCATATCTCTGTGTCTCCTAAACACCTCCTGGGATGAGCATTCAAACACCTCCCTGGGGAGCCTGTTTCAATCCTTGAGAATCTCAGAAGCAGAGCACCATGCAGGTTGGCAAAGCCACTCAGGATATCACTAAGTCCAACCTAGAACCCTACCCTGCAAGATTCACCTTCAACCACAGCCCTAAGCACCACAGCCAAACCACCCTGAAACACAGCCAGGCTGGGTGACTCNAATCCCCTCCCTGCTCCTGCTGGCCACAGCATTTTTAATCCCAGCCAGGATGCCATTGGCCTTCTTGGCCACCTGGGCACACTGCTGGCTCATGTTCAGCTCCTGTCTGTTACAATCCCCAGATCCCTTTCTGCCAGACAACCTCTCCGCAATGTCCCTTCAGTTAGTTGCAGACAGCAATGAGGTCTGCCCTCAGCCTCCTCTTCCTCACAGTAACCATCCCCAGCTCCCTCAGTCACTCCTCATCAGATTTATTCTCTAGGCCTTTCCCCAGCTTCCTTGCCCTCCTCCCAAACCCTTTCAGTGAATAAATTTCTTCTAATACCCAACCTAAGCCTTCCCTGGTGCAACAGGAGGGCATTTCCTTGCTCTTGCCTCATCACTTGTTCCCAAGGAGAGGAGAGCAACCCCCTCCTCCTCGCACACAGAATCCAGCACTGACATCATCTGTCTGGTGGCTGTGACAATTAATAATATTTGCTGATGTTTCTCCAGCAGGACTTTATTAAATAAGATTTTCAGGCTAATTAAACCATTTCAGGATTTTCACTCCCTGTCACCCAAAGATAAGTCTGAAGTATAAATAGGAGGCAATAGCCATAGAAATAGAGAGTATATTTATAGAGGATTTGGGAGCTGCTCTATTGTTTTAATGTCAGATCTCTTTTCTTTGTGAAAGACTGTAATGCAGGGAGAAAAAAAAAGGAAATGCAGGGAGAAAAAAAAAGGAAATGCAAGGAGCAGTTAGTGGGAAATGGTGAAACTGAACCATTTCATAAACCATCAAATTGCAAGATGAAAATGTAATAGGGATGGTAAAGAGAAGCTGGGGCATGGTCAGCCAGGTGTAATTAACTCCAAATATCTCCAGATAACAACAAGCCACAAGCATTACTTCAGCCAGCAATTTGCTTTCGTGGCCAAGAAGGCAAATGGTCTGCTGGGGGGCGTGAAGAGGAGTGAGACCAGCAGGTCAAGGGAGCTTCCACTCTGCTCTGAAGTCCTGAGGCACAGCTGGAGTCCTGGGTTCAGTTCTGGACTCTCCAGTTCAAGCGAGACAGGAAACTGCTAGAGAGAGACAAGTGAAGGCTGGGAAGGTGTTGACAGGCCTGGAGCACCTCTGTGAGGAGGAAAGGCTGAGAGCCCTGGGGCTGCTGAGCCTGGAGAAGAGCAGCCCCAGGGCACATCTTCTCTCAATAATCAGCAAGAGCTAAAAGACCTGTATGGGGGAAGAGAATGAGGTCAGACTCTTGTCAGTGGTCCCAGGGACAGGACATGGGGCAACAGGCACAAATTTGCACCCAGGAGGTTCCACCTGAAGAGAAGGAGAAACTTGCTTGGTGTGAGGGTACTGGAGCCCTGGAGCAGGCTGCTCAGAGAGGTTGTGGAGTCTCCTTCTCTGGAGAGACTCTAAACCCAGCTGGTCACTGTGATCCTGGGCAAGTTGCTGTGGCTGTCCCTGCTTTAGCAGGGGGGTTGGGTTGGCTGATGTCCAGATGTCCCTGTCAACCTCACCATCCTGGGATTCTGGGACCAGGAAGCTCCACCTCAAAGTGAGGACAATATTCTTTGGTGTGAGGATGCTGGAGCCCTGAAGAAGGCTGCCCAGAGAGGTCGCAGATTCTCCTTCTCCAGAGAGATTCCAAACCCAGCTGGACATTGTGATGCTGGGCAAGCTGGGGTGCCCCTGCTTTAGCAGGATGGTTGGACTAATCTCCAGAGGTCCCTTGCAACCCCACTATGCTGGGGCTGGGGTATTTTGTCCTTGTCTTCCTGCAAGAGAACTCCTCAGTGTGAGCTTGCAGGGAGTAAGCACTACCTTGGGTAAGCTATGACATCTTTAATTAAAAAGAATAATTGTAGCAAATCAGTTGTTGGAAGAGTTCCTCTTCCAGAGGCTGCTTTTACAGGCATTTTCCTCTATGCAGAACTTATTTGCATCCCTCCTCACTCACAGTCTCACAGTCTCACAGTGTCACCAAGGTTGGAAGAGACCTCACAGATCATCAAGTCCAAGCTGTTACCACAGAGCTCAAGGCTAGACCATGGCACCAAGTGCCACGTCCAATCCTGCCTTGAACAGCTCCAGGGACGGCGACTCCACCACCTCCCTGGGCAGCCCATTCCAGTGTCCAATGACTCTCTCACTGAAGAACTTTCTCCTCACCTCAAGCCTAAATTTCCCCTGGCACAGCCTGAGGCTGTGTCCTCTTGTTCTGGTGCTGGCTGCCTGAGAGAAGAGAGCAACCTCCTCCTGGTTACAGCCACCCCTCAGGTAGTTGTAGACAGCAATGAGGTCTGCCCTGAGCCTCCTCTTCTCCAGGCTAACCAATCCCAGCTCCCTCAGCCTCTCCTCGTAGGGCTGTGCTCGAGGCCTCTCCCCAGCCTCGTTGCCCTTCTCTGGACACGCTCAAGCATCTCAATGTCCCTCTTAAACTGGGGGGCCCAGAACTGAACACAGCACTCAAGGTGTGGTCTAACCAGTGCAGAGTACAGGGGCAGAATGACCTCCCTGCTCCTTCTGGCCACACCATTCCTGATGCAGGCCAGGATGCCATTGGCTCTCTTGGCCACCTGGGCACACTGCTGGCTCATGTTCAGGCAGGTATCGACCATCCTTCATCTCTTAGTCCCCATTCCTGCCTCTGCTTAGATGTCACTGTCCCAGTAGCAGTGCAGTGATTTGTGGCCCTATAAAAAGTACATTTTTTCTTTTCCACTGGGTTAGCTCAGTGATCCAGTTCCAGGCTGACCTCACAAACTAGTAAAGAAGCCATGGACTGTGTCCCAGAGCTGGGATGACTGGAAATGTAGGGATCCTCTTAGAGCTGGTGGAAACCAACACCGTCTTTGTTCCTCAGCTCAGTCATGCTCCAGTTCCTACTACTGATAGCAAAAGTTGGTTGCTCCCAAGTGCTCAGAATCGGACTTCTGTGACATCTCCACCTGCCAGCATTCCACATTTCAATAGGAATCTCTCAGTTTCATCTTTCTGACATTGATGCTGTCACCTCACCAAGGCAGGAGCATGGCTCAGTGCACAGTCATCATAGAACTGTAGAATGGTGCAGGTTGGAAGGGACCTTAAAGACCCTTTGTTCCAGCCCCCTGCCATAGGCAGGGACACCTCCCACTAGAACAGGTTGCTCAAGGCCTCATCCAGCCTGGTCCTGAACACCTCCAGGGAGGTTGTGGAGCACAGAAGCACAGAATGGGATCAAAGACCACATTCTGTGCTTCTGTGCTCCACAACCTCCCTGGGCCAACCTGTGCCAGTGTCTCACCACCCTCACTGCAAACAACTTCCTCCTAACATCCAGTTTCAATCTCCCCTCCGACACTTTAAACCCATTCCTCCTCGTCCTGTCATTACCAGACCTTGTCAATAGCCCCTCCTCAGCCCTCCTGTAGGCTCCCTTCAGATACTGCAAAGCCACTCTAAGGTCTCCTCGAAGCCTTCTCTTCTCCAGACTGCAGAGCCCCAACTCTCTCAGCCTGTGCTTAGAGCAGAGCTGCTGCAGCCCTCTGGGCATCTTGGTGGCCTCCTCTGGACTGGCTCCAACAGTTTCATTTCCTTCTTGTGTTGGGGGCTCCAGAACTGCACACTGTCTGAGGAGAGCAGAGTAAGCATCTTCTGCTAGAAGGTATTGAGAGGAGCCAGAGAAGGTGCAACTAGGTAATTAGTGATGTCAAGGAATTTCTCATTTCTAGATTTGAAATTCAAGATTGCCAAACCCAAAGGTCTTGGGAGTTAAAGGCAATGATGCATTTAAAAGCTGAGAAGACAGAATGCCTTGAGAGTCTTCTCAGCTTCATCATGGGCTGGAGTGATGTCAAGGGATGAAACTTCTAAGGAATTGCTTACAATTCTTCTACAATGTCCTAGAAGAACATAGTGGAGCTGGAGCAGGTCCAGAGAAGGGCAAGGAGGCTGTTGAAGGGCTTTTAGAACAGGTCTTGTGAGGAGCAGCTGCGAGACTTTGTTGTTTAGCCTGGTAAAGAGGAGGCTGAGGGGAGACCTGGCTCTCTGTAGCTCCCTGAAAGGAGGTTGGAGCCAGGCTGAGGTTGGTCTTGCAAGAAACAAGTGTCAGGACAACAGGAAATGGTCTCAAGTTGCCCCAGGGAAGGTTTAGTTTGGACTTGAGGAAAAATTCCTCCCCCAAAAGGGCTGCCAAGGCCTGGCCCAGGCTGCCCAGAGCAGTGGTGAAGTCCCCATCCCTGGGGCAGTTTCAAAGCCTTTGAGGTGTGGAGCTGAACACCACTAAAAAGAACCTTTTCCCTTCCTCTTGACCCCCTTTAGATAGGGGAAGACCCAGCTGAACTACCCCCTCTGCAGATGCTAAAGGCACCCTCACTACCTGTACTTAGTCTCACTCAGTTACTCAGGATCTCTTTTCCTCCCTCCCATGTGGATTCACTTTCTGATTTCTAGGGGTGCCTGTGCAGATGATCCCAACTCCAAACCACAATCTGATCCCTTCTCCAGGACACATCTCCCGCGCCCGTGAGATCCCTCAAGCCCCACAGTGCAGGCTCTATTTTTATCCTCCATTTTCAAGGAACCATCTCTTGTCTCTCTCATTTATTCATGAAATGGCTTCTGCCCCTGCCCACCAGTGCCACAGTTAGTTTCCATCAGCTCAGTGAGCACACACACCTCTTCACACCACAGAATGCTTTCAGCTTGGTCAGAAAATGACATCTCATTTTCTTCTCCTAATCATAGAATAGTTTATGTTGGAAGGGACCTCAAAGATCATCTAGTTCCAACCCCCCACTACAGACAGGGACACCAGTGGATCAGAGGTTTGGACAGGATGTGTCTTTTGTTAGCCCAGCTAGTAGTGAAAGCAAGGAGTGGTTGTGCAGGCTCTCTTGGGTGGTAGCACAAGCACTGGAGCTCTTCAAGTCATCACCCTTTGCTCCTGCTGACAGTGATGCCCTGGTTGTCGTTTCCCCATTCCATCTCTGGCACCTTCTAACTGCCCAGTTGTGCTGTCTGGGCTATCCCTGCTCTGTGCTCTCCTGCCCATGCCCCTGGACACCGTGGGCTGTGGAGTTAGAATCACAGAACTGTGGAGGTGGGAAGAGAACTTTGAGAGCACCAAGGCCATCGCACCCTTTAGCTCTTGCTGAGCACTGAGAAGAAGCCCTCTCAGGCTTCTCTTCTCCTGGCTCAACATCCCCAGGTCTTTCAGTCTTTCCTCCTCATAGAGGAGCTCCAGGCCCCTCAGCATCTCTGGGGCCTCTCCTGGACTCTCTCCAGTAGTTCAAAGAATCAGAACTTTTAAGGTTGGAAGGGACCTCCAGAGATTGAGTCCAACCCCCCTGCCAAGGCAAGATCCTCTAGGGTAGTTCACATAGGAATGCATCCAGGCAGGTTTGAAAGTCTCCAGAGAAACTCTCTGGGCAGCCTGCTCCAGGGCTCCACAACCCTCTGGTGAACGTCTCCAGGGATGAGGCCTCCTCCACATTTCTGGGCAACTTGTTCCAGTGTCTGACCACCCTCGTTGTGAAGAATATCCTCTTCATATCCAACCTAAATCTACCCTGCTCCATTTTCATAGAATCATNCTGCAGGCTGCACACCCCCAGCTCCCTCAGCCTCTCCTCACAGGGCTGTGCTCCAGGCCCCTCCCCAGCCTTGCTGCCCTTCTCTGGACACCTTCCAGCACCTCAACATCTCTCTTGAATTGAGGAGCCCAGAACTGGACACAGCACTCAAGGTGTGGCCTGACCAGTGCTGAGTACAGGGGTAGAAGGACTGCCCTGGTCCTGCTGGCCACACTGTTCCTGATCCAAGCCAGGATGCCATTGGGTCTGCTGCCCACCTGGGCACACTGCTGGCTTGTGTTCAGCTACTCTCTGCCAGCACCCCCAGGTCCCTCTCTGCCTGGCTGCTCTCAGCCACTCTGTCCCCAGCCTGTAGTGCTTCTTGGGGTTGCTGTGGCCAAGTGCAGAACTCTACACTTGGCCTTATTAAATCTCTTGCCAAACAGATAGGAAGTGGGAGTGGGCTAACCACTACACCTGGGGTCAGGTTCAGACCACCCCCAGAGAGGAGTCAGGAGGACCTGGGGTCAGGTTCAGACCACCCCCAGAGAGGAGTCAGGAGGACCTGGGGTCAGGTTCAGACCACCCTTTACAAACTCATAGGTGAAATATTGCATTTTGTTCTGTGCCCACCTCAGCAGACACTTCTGTCCTTTTGCAAGTCCACAGGAGAGATGCTCACAAAGCACAAGGTGTTTGGAGCATGCTAGACAAGAGCTCTTCTGTAGAGCACCCAGGTTTCCACCTCACTCAGCGACGGCAGAAGCCAACTGATTGAGAGTTGCCTGGGGAAATCCATCAGTGCTGCAGCCAGGCCCCTCTGTGAGCATCAGGCACTTTGTTTCCCATCACTGGGTGTCCAATTATCTAAGAAATGACGTATTTCATGTCACCCTTCTCTAGGAAACATTTCCAATAGCAGCCCATTACAAGGAGAGAAGGAGAAGTGTGCAGGTTTTATAGCCAGCCTGGGGCAGCTGAGAGATACAAATGGGGCAGTGGTGAGTCCCCAGAACAAATGAGCAGAGGGAGCAGTGCCCTGTCCTCCTGCAGTGTGTCATCAGTCACTGCAGCAAGCTCACTTGAATGCTGTTCACTTTGATTTACCTCCCAGGAAAAAGGACATCTCGACCAGATGCCAGCCTTGTGCTCCATCCGAAAGGCTGTGGGCTTGTCTTGGAAGGGATGGGGCTGGGCTGGCCACCAGAGGAGTGCCAGAGGCTCTTCATGAAGCCCTCTGTCTGCCCAAAGGGAAGAAGGCAGAACGAATGATGCGGTAGGAAAGAAACTCAACCGGCTGAGACAGAAAGAACAATCCCAGGGAAGACACAGAGACAAAACCCAGAGCCAAGCCAAGGCCTGGTGGCAGTGACAGCACTGTTGGTACCACTGATGCTGAGGGGGTTACTGGGCAAGGCTCAGACTGGACTCAGCAGCAGATGGGAGCCAGATTCAGAAACCAGGTTCTGGAACTAGATTCAGGAGCACATGGGATTGGGATAGCAGGCAGAGGAGACAGAGTCCTTCTGGGATGATGAGCAGGGAAGAAGTGGCTCGACACTGGGCATCCATCACCCTGCTCCTGAAGATGCCATTCATGGGTTTCAATCCCTCGTTGGGCAAGTGGGGATCATCTCTCCTGACTGCTCTCCCACACAGGTGCCACCTCTGCCTTCCCTTTCCTCAAGGTGGAGCACAATCATCTCTGTAGGTGCTCCATTGAACTCACTCCAGCAGCTCCTTAAAACAGACAGGTGCAGAGTCTGGGCAGTAAGTACAGAAAAATGCTTCCCCTTATCACTGTCCAATGTTAACAGTAGGGACACACAACCCTGGAAGGTCTTTGGAGTTTGGTTGGTTTGGTTTCTGGTTGGTTTTTTGTTCACTTGTTTGTCTCTCCTTCTTCTTTTGTACAGCTTTAGCTGCTTGGCCTTCCATGGTCCCTTCTGGCAGATGAAGAGAAGGATTCTCAGTGTCCTCTGGTGTCCTTAGTAAAGTTTAAGATAAACATGAAAGATTTGTCAGGAATTTTCCAGAAATTATTGAATTTAGATGATAATCAGAGCCACCTTCTCTGGAACACCTTCAGGGACACCTTCTCTGGAGCCCTCAACACAAGAAGGACATGGAACTGTTGGAGCCAGTCCAGAGGAGGCCACCAAGATGCCCAGAGGGCTGCAGCAGCTCTGCTCTAAGCACAGACTGAGAGAGTTGGGGCTCTGCAGCCTGCAGAAGAGAAGGCTTCGAGGAGACCTTAGAGTGGCTTTGCAGTATCTGAAGGGAGCCTACAGGAAGGCTGGGGAGGGACTATTGAGAAGGTCTGGTAATGACAGGAAGAGGAGGAACGGGTTTAAAGTGTCGTAGGGGATATTGAAACTGGATGTTAGGAAGAAGTTGTTTTCAGTGAGGGTGGTGAGACACTGGCACAGGTTGGCCAGGGAGGTGTTCAAGGCCAGAATGGATGAGGCCTTGAGCAACCTGTTCTAGTGGGTGGTGTCCCTGCCTATTGAGGGGGGTTGGAACTGGTCGAGCTTTGAGGTCCCTTCCAACCTAAACCATCCTGTGATTGCCATGGGTGCTGTGCTTTACCCTCTCCCGGGATCAGCACCACACCACCGTGACGTGCGGAACTAAACAGCTGAGAGGATAACAACCGCATGAGAGCGCCTGTGAAATCCGCTGTACCTTCAGCTTCCCACAGCCTCCAAGTGCTTCCAGGACTTTCCTGGAGAGCTGCAGTGTGTTGTGTGATAGGTCACCGTGTTAGTGTTCTGCTTTGATAGCTCCATTGATCGCCATATCGCTGCTGAGAGCCTGGCCCAAGGCACACAGCTCCTTTATAATTGATGGAAACCACACAGCCCTGTAGAGCTGCTAATTCTGGGGCTTCCTGATCCCAGCAGCACTCGAAAGTAGCAGAGCTCTGCTTCCTCCTCCATCTTTGTACTGTGCATGTGTCTTGCTTAGTGGCATCTTGTTTTGGGAAATTGTTGATGCACATCTCTGTTCCCTCCATCCCAGCACGGTGGGATTGGAAGTGACATTTGGAGACCATCCAGCCCAATCCACCTGCTCAAGCAAGGGCAGCCACAGCAGCTTGCCTTGGATCACAATGTCCAGGTGGCTTTGGAAGCTCCCCACAGAAGGAGACTGCATAATTTCTCTGGGCAGCCTGTTCCAGGCCTCCAGCACCCTCACACCAAATGAGTTTCTCCTCATCTTCAGATGGAACCTCCTGGTTTCTACTTTGTGCTTGTTACCTCTTGTCCTGTCACTGAGCACCACTGACAAAGGTCTGGCCCCATCTACTCTGCCCTGGTGAGATCCCACCTGGAGTACTGTGTCTAGATCTGGAGCCCCTGGGACAAGAGGGCTGTGGATGTGCTGGAAGGTGTCCAGAGAAGGGCCATGAGGATGAGCAGAGGGCTGGAGCTGCTCTGCTGTGAGGAGAGCCTGAGGCAGTTGGGGCTGTTCAGTCTGGAGAGGAGAAGGCTCCCAGGTGACCTTCTTGTGGCCCTTCAGTATCTTAAGGGGGCTACAAGAAAGCTGGAGACAGACTTTTGAGGATGTCAGGGAGTGCTAGGAGTGGGGGAATGGAACCAAGCTAGAAATGGGTAGATTTGGAGTGGATGTTAGGAAGAAGTTGTTCAGTATGAGGGTGGTGAGAGCCTGGAAGGGGTTGCACAGGGAGGTGGTGGAAGTTTCATCCCCAGAGGTGTTCAAGGCCAGGCTGGATGAGGCTGTAGACAGCCTGCTCTAGTGTGAGGTATCCCTGGGCATGGCAGGGGAGTTGGAACTGGCTGATCCTTGTGGTCCCTTCCAACCCTGACTGATTCTATGATTCTAGGATTCTATGATCTTCTTGCCCCTCACATGTCCTTTACCTCTTGCTGAGGCTTGAGAAGATCCTCTCTCAAGCTGTTCTTCAGGCTCAGCAGCTCCAGGTCTCTCAGTCCTTCCTCCTCACAGAGATGCTTCAGGCCCTCAGAATCTTTGCAGCCTCCCCAGGACTCCCTCCAATATTTCCCTACGTGTCTTGAATGGGACAGCCCAGACCTGGACCCAAGACTCTATGTCCTCCCTAAATCAGAGTATACTGGGAAGAGAACTTCCCTTGACCTGCTGGCCACACTCTTCTTCATGCACCCCAGGACACCATTGGCCTTCTTAGCCACAAGGGCACATTGCTGGCTCCTGGGGAACTTGTCCACCAGCACTCCCAAGTCATTGGAGCTGCTTTCCAGCAGATCATTCCTTATGTCTCCTGGTGTTTGTGCTGTTCTTCCCCAGGCACAGGGCCCTACACATACCCTGTTTGTGAGGTGCTCCTCTACCCAGGCGTCCAGCCTGGCCAGCTCTCACTTCAGTGGCAGCACAGCCTGGTGAGTTGTCAGTCACTCCTCTCAGTTCAGCAGCAGCAGCAGCAAACTGGATGCTGCGAGGTAAGGCATGGGTCTGGGAGGAGCTGTGAGCTGTTGAGGTGCTGCTACATTTGATGTCTGGCTTGCAGGGTGCATTTCTCAGTGAACACAGAGGCAATTGTCGATGTCATCTCTGATTTCCTCCTGGGGATGGAGAAGAGAGGAAGATTTACTAGAAGTATCCTTTTCCATGCCAGGAGAACAGATACACATTAGCAAGTTGACAGAAAAGATGAATCCTCTTGTACCAGTGCTGCTGTCCACTCTCCAATCCTCTTCTATAATTAATTAGCTGTCAGCTCTGCTGAAGCTCTGCTAACGAATGGATCCCTGGGACGAGCTGCAAATCCACCCTGGAATTAAGACCCAAGTTTGAGCTGCTCTTTTGACTGACCTTGCAAGACTCCTCATTGATTTGGGGTAATTTCCACCTGTTTGGGAACATCAAGAGTAAAGTAGGAGTAGCAACAAAGCTTTTAAAGAGCCCTTCTGTCAGGGCTTCCGTGATTCAGAGCTTTGGTGCCCACATCTCTGAGCTCCCTTCAATACCCCACTGAAATATTTACTGCTCATCTGCTTCTGAGTCTCAACAGGAAAATAGAGACTTAAATCTTTCCTTTATCCCTGTGATAATTCATGGAGTAGAAGTAGAATGGAGTAATATAAATAAATACATAAAATTAATATATAAACTCAATATATTGCCTGGAGAGTTGGTGGAGACATGACCCCTGGAGGTGTCCAAGGAACATGTGGACATGGCACTTGGGGACATGGTTTAGTGGCCATGATGGTGTTGGGTTGAACATAGAATCATAGAATCAACCAGGTTGGAAGAGACCTCCAAGCTCATCCAGTCCAACCTAGCACCCAGCCCTGGACAATCAACCAGACCATGGCACTAACTGCCCCGGCCAGGCTTGGCTTCAACACCTCCAGGGACGGTGACTCCACCACCTCCCTGGGCAGCCCATTCCAATGCCAATCACTCTCTCTGACAACAACTTCCTCATCACATCCAGCCTAGACCTGCCCTGGCACAACTTGAGGCTGTGTCCCCTTGTTCCGTCCCTGTGTGCCTGGCAGCAGAGCCCAACCCCACCTGGCTACAGCCTCCCTTCAGGTAGCTGTAGACAGCAATGAGCTCTGCCCTGAGCCTCCTCTTCTGCAGGCTGCACACCCCCAGCTCCCTCAGCCTCTCCTCACAGGACTGTGCTCCAGGCCCCTCCCCAGCCTTGCTGCCCTTCTCTGGACACCTTCCAGCACCTCAACATCATTGTCAAATTAAGGAGCCCAGAACTGGACTCAATGATCTTAAAGGTCTTTCCTAAACAATTCTATAACTATGTGATTCTGTATCAGCTGCTAAAAGCACTAATTTGTGAGGCCTTGGAGAAGCCAGCAGGTCCTAAGCCCTGGTGCCCTGAGAATTGGTCAGTCCCTCTGTATTGGCTCTCGTTTTATTTCAGTCTCAGAAGGTGACCTCCAGATCCACATCACAGGATCACAGAATAGTTTGAGTTAGAAAAGACCTCCAAGATCACAGAATCACAGAGACATGCAGGCTGGCAAAGCCCCTCAGAAGAATCAAGTCCAACCTAGAACCCTATTCTACAAGATTCACCTTCAACTGTAGCCCTAAGCACCACAGCCAAACCACCCTGAAACACAGCCAGGCTGGGTGACTCCACCACCTCCCTGGGCAGCTCATTCCACTCCCTGACCACTCTCTCCAGGAAAAACTTTTTCCTGACATCTAATCTAAAACTCATCAATTCCATTCCTCAACCTAATACCACCATGGCCACTAAACTATGACTACATATTCCTTGAACACCTCCAGGGATGGTGACTCCACCACCTCCCTGGGCAGCCTGTTCCTATGCCTGACCACTCTTGCAGGAGAACTTTTCCCAACGTCCAGCCTACCCCTCCCCTGGCAAAATGTCAGGCCATTTCCTGTCATTCTGTCACTTGATACCAGGGAAAAGAATCATAGAACCATGGAATGGTTTAGGTTGGAAGGGACTTCAAAGCTCATCCTGTTCCAGTGCCCTGCCGTAGGCAGACACACCTCCCACTAGGACAGGTCACTCAAGGCCTCAGTTTCAATCTCCCTTCTGCCACTTCAAACCCATTCCTCATCCTCCTGTCATTACAAGACCTTGTCAATAGTCCCTCCTCAGCCCTCATGTAGCCCCTTCAGATACTGGAAGGCCACTCCAAAGTCTCCTCAAAGCCTTCTCTTCTCCAGGCTGCAGAGCCCAAACTCTCTCAGCCTGTGCTCAGAGCAGAGCTGCTGCAGCCCTCAGCACCTTCATGGCCTCCTCTGGACTGGCTCCAACAGTTCCATGTCCTTCTTGTGCTGGGGGCTCCAGAACTGCACACAGGCCTCCATGTGGGGTCTGAGGAGAGCAGAGCCAAGGGGCAGAATGCCCTCCCTCGCCCCGCACAGAAGTGTTTTTCCATGCAGGTCACTGCTGCAAGCAGCAGAGGAGGTTGTGTGCTGGCAAACAAGGGATGTGTCCCAAGGGACCACCTCTTTTCTGATGGAAATTGGCAAACTTCTGCTGGGCTATTGTGATATCTCTCCCCCAGCCACTCTAAATTCCAACAGCAGGCTGCAAGCACTGCCGAGGCTTCATCTCAACTCCTCACCAGTGGGTTTTTAAGGGCTCTGATAACAACTTGGCGATGCAAAACCAAGCAGTGTTTGATCTGCTCCACAATGTATTGGGAATCTTAAGTTGATCTTAATTCATCACTGCTCCATAGGACAGGATTTGCTACCTCTGCAGCTCACTCCATGGAAATATTAACTTCAGTTTCTATGACAACAGGAGTCATAAATGCCGACATTCCTCCTGTTGGGTTTCTGTTTGCAGCCTGATGAGGAGGCCCAGGGTTATTTATTTATTTCTGTTCTTCAGCATTAACCTTTTCCTTTCTCCTGGAAATCAATGCTCCAGATGCTGCCTGCCCTCTCTTCTCTCTCTCGAGATCCAGTTGTATTAGTTTCACCAGATCATTGCCATCAAGTGTACCATTCCATGGGTGTCACCTTCAGGAGCAAGCTGAGGGATCACCAGGACCAAGCTGCTTCTCTGCTGGCTGGTGTCCCAGGAGGACTCTATCTCTTCCGCCTTCCATCGTGATCCCTGGGATCTGGTTCCTGTCTGTTACTGAGTCTAGTCTGGGACTTGCCCGGTGCCTGCCCCCAGCACCAGTGGTGACAACTGTGCTGTCATTGCCATTAGGGGTTGGGTTCACAGGCTCACAGGATGTCAGGGGTTAGAAGGGACCCAAAGAGAATATCAAGTCCAACCTGCCAGCCAGAGCAGGACCACACAGTCTAGCTCAGGTCACACAGGAACACATCCAGAGAGGCCTGGAAAGGCTCCAGAGAAGGAGACTGCACAACCTCTCTGGGCAGCCTGTGCCAGGGCTCTGGGACCCTTCCAGCAAAGAAGTTGCCCCTTGTGTTGAGCTGGAACCTGCTGTGCTGCAGCTTCCATCCATTGCTGCTTGTCCTGTCCCAGGGAGCAGTGAGCAGAGCCTGTCCCCCGCTCCTGACCCTCAGCTCTCAGATAGTTATAAACATTGATTAAATCCCCTCTCAGTCTTCTCTTCTCCAGACTAAGCAGCCCCAGGTCCCTCAGCCTCTCCTCATCAGGCAGTGCTCCAGTCCCCTCATCATCCTCACAGCCTTCCCTTAGACTTTCTCCAGCAGATCCCTGTCCCTCTTCAACTGGGGAGCCCAAAACTGAAGGCAGTACTCAAGATGAGATCTCAGTAGGGCAGAGTAGAGGGGCAGGAGAACCTCCCTGGATCTGCTGGACACACTCTGCCTAGTGCCCCCCAGGATCCCATTGCCTCTCTTGGCCACCAGGGCACATTGCTGTGCCATGGATGTTCTCCACCAGGACCTCCAGGTCCCTCTCCACAGGGCTGCTCTCCAGCAGTAACCTCCCAGCCTGTACTGCTGCAGTTTATTATCCCTCCCCAGATGCAGGACTCTGCACTTGTCCTTGTTGAACCTCATTTGGTTCCTCTGAGCCCAGCTCTGTCTGCCCAGGTCTCTCTGGATGGCAGCACAGCCTGCAGCTGCCTCAGCCAAGCCTCCCAGCTTGGTGTCAGCAGCAAACTTGCTGAGCAGACTCTGTCTGTCTGTGCCCTCAGCAATGTCATTGATGGACATGTTGAACAGAATCAAACTCAGCACTGATCTCTGGGGGACTCCACTGGTTACAACTCTCCAGCTGGACCTGGCATCACTGATCACCACTCTGCCTTGTAACCAGTTCCTAACCCACCTCCCTGCCTACTCTTCCATCCCACACATCCTGAAGTTGTTCACTAGGATGTTATGGGAGACAGTGTCAAAGGCCTTGCTAAGGGCAAGGTAGACTACATCCACTGCTCTCCCTGAATCTACCCATTCAGTTATGGCATCACAGAATGCTGTCAGGTTAGCCAAGCATGAGTTCCCCTTGGTAAATCCATGCTGGTTACTCCTGATAACCTTCTTCTCTTCCAAATGCCTTGAGATGCCCTCCAGCAGGAGCTGCTCCATCATTTTTCTAGAGATGGAAATGAGGCATTACAAGACCTTGTCAACAGTCCCTCCCCAGCCTTCCTGTAGGCCCCTTTCAGATACTGGAAGGTTATTGTAATGTCTCCTCAAAGCCTTCTCTTCTCCAGGCTGAAGAACCCCAACTCTCTCAGCCTGTCCTCATAGCAGAGCTGCTGCAGCTCTCCAAGCATCTTTGTGGCCTCCTCTGAACAGATGTCAGAAGTGTCTGGAGATGCTATGGATGTCAAAACCTTCTGGTACTTTCTGCCAGCTGGGCAGACCTAACCTGCTGACCAGCTAAGCTCGGTTTCACCCTGCTGTTGGCCACCCTCTTCCTTAAAGCCACAAGAAATCAACAAAAAGCGATCACGAAAGGCCTGACTGTGAAATGATCTAAGTCTGGAGGTACACAGGTAAGAAACCTTGCTTTAAGAGCCAACCAGAATACTCAGGTTAGAAAGCAGACAAAAGCTGCCTGAAACTCAAGTGCTCCACAGGAATGTCAGTGGAGTGGCATCTGATGGTCTAAGCACACAGAGGACATACTTCAGGGAATATGGCTCAGCTGAAGGAGCATTTTTAGTGCCTTCATGACCCGGAGCAAAGGACGCCGAGACAAACGGCGCTAGCGAGAGAGAGCAGCTGAGTCAGGCTGCCACGGCACCTCTTCATCACACCCCGGAGGACAAGGAGTGTGGCAGGGGCCAGTCACATCAAACACTTGATTAAGTCTGAGGCAGGAAAAGGAAAATGAAAAACACTTTACCCAGAGCAGCTAAATCAGGTTCTGCTCTTCACAGGGCATGCAGCGCTGCCTCCTTTAGCTCTGCATGTTGATGGAGCCTGGCGAAGGAAGGAGCCTGATGTCATCACATGGTGCTCTGCCTCCCATGCTTCTCACCAGGTGTGCCGCAGGCAGAGGGCTCAGGGAATGTTGCACATGCTGCTGCCACTCGGTGCCTTCAGACAGCTGAATTCCTCAGCTCCTTGTACCCAGAGTGCTAAATGCTGCTGCTGAAGAGCGCTTGCTGGGCATAGCTTGCAGCAGACAGAGGGCAGGAGAAGGTTTGTACTGAAGAGGGTTACGTAGAATCATAAAATGAGTTGGAAGGGACTTTAAAGATCATCTAGTTCCAACCCCTGTGCTGTGAGCAAGGACATCTCCCACTAAACCAGGTGGGAGGTATCCCTGGGCTAAATGTCCAACTTAAACCTCCACTGTTGCAATGTGAGGCCATTTCCCCTTGTCCTATCATTTGTTCCTTGGGAGAAGAGACCAAGCCCTATCTAGCTCCAACCTCCTTTCAGGGAGCTGTAGAGAGCCAGAAGGTCTCCTCTCAGCCTCCTTTTCTCCAGACTAAACAAGTCAGATTCCCTCAGCTGCTCCTCACCAGACCCTTCACCAGCTCTGTTGCCCTTCTCTGGACACACTCCTGCCCCTCAATGCCCTTGCTGATGTGAGGAGCCCAAAACTGGACCCAATATTCAAAGTGTAGTCGCACCAGTGCCTGGTCAGAGTGGACAATCTCTTTGCTGGTCCTGATGGGATGGAATACAGCCCTCATGTCTCCTTGGTAATAACTCCTGAGACAAGTGTCCTGCTCAGATGGCTCTCAGCCACACAGAACAAGAGAACTGCCTGCTTGCATGAGACGTTAAGATACAGCTACTCCCCAACCCCACAGGTGAGCCTTCAGATCCCAATGCCACCCTTCACCCAGGCTGTCCTAACACCTCCCACTTGGGTCTGCACAGGCCTTCATGCTTGGGGTCATAATGTTTGGGGAAGGGGCACAAGAAGTGCTTGTAAATGCCCAAGCTGCCCCCAGAGATCTTCCTGTAGTGTGGGAATACCAGAATCTGACAGAATCACAGGATCACAGAGTGTCAGGGACTGGAAAGGACCTCCAAAGCTCATCGACTCCAACCCCCCTGCCAGAGCAGGATCCACTACACCAGATCACACGGGAACACATCCAGGTGTGGAATATCACAGGTGTCCAGGGAATATACCAGGTGTCCAGGGTTTGAAATATCTCCAGAGAGGGAGACTCCACAACCACCCTGGGCAGCCTCTTCCAGGGCTCTGTCACCCTCACAGGGGAAAAATTCCTCCTCATGTTTAAACAAAACTTAATAATTCTCAGCTTCCACCCAGTGCCCCTTGGCCTGTCCCTGGGCATCACCCAGCAGAGCCTGGCTCCAGCCTCCTGCCACTCACCTGCACATATTGATACCCATTGCTGAGGTCACCTCTCAGTCTCCTCCTCTCCCAGCAGCACAGCCCCAGCTCCCTCAGGCTCTCCTCCTAACAGAGCTGTTCCATTCCCTTCAGCATCTTTGTGGCTCTGTGCTGGACTCTCTCAAGCACTTCTATGTCCCTCTTGAACTGGGGGGCCTAGAACTGGACACAGTACTCCAGGTGTGTCCTTAGCAGGGCAGAAGAACCTCCCTCAACCTACTAACCACAGCCCTTTTAATACAGCCCAGAATGGCATTGCCCCTCCTGGACACGAGTGGACATTGCTGGCTCATGGTCAACCTCCCATGGTTAACTTCCCCTTAGCTGCCTTCCACCAGGTCAGTCCCCAACCCATACTGACACCTGGGGTTCACAGGGTCACAAGATGTCAGGGGTTGGAAGAGAAACAAAGAGATCATCCAGTCCAAGCCCCCTGACACAGCAGGACCACACAATCTAGCTCAGCTCACACAGGAACACATCCAGACAGGCCTGGAAAGGTTCCAGAGAAGGAGACTCCACAGCCTCTCTGGGCAGCCTGTGCCAGGGCTCTGGGACCCTTCCAGGAAAGAAGTTGCCCCTTGTGCTGAGCTGGAACCTCCTGTGCTGCAGCTTCCATCCAGCAGTGAGGAATGTGCAGTGACAAAGGTGGCTGACAAAGGCATGAACCCAAAGTTTCATTCCATGTAAGGTGACACCAGCAGGCACCTGAATAATACTGATCCACCATAAGAAGTCAAGGTCATGTTCCACAGAAGGGTGATCCTTGGCTCCTGGACACTCTCCTTAATTCACAGCCATGGTCAGCCCATGGGGCATGATCCTGTGAACCAAGATGCCAGGCAAAGCTCCAAATCTCATACCTGAAAATGGTTTCCTGCTCCAAATGAACAAAAAAAAAAGTTGTTTGGGTTTGTTTTTTAAGAAATAAGAACAAATTTGGGGGAAAAAAAAATCCACAGCAATATAAACCCCATAGCAATATTTTTCATTCTTTCATTCCTTTAGAAAGGGAAAAGCTTCAACCAAGCAGCAGTCAGGGAAAGCAGTCATTCAGTGCAGGAAAAAATGACCTCTTGAGGGACTCCTGAGAGAGCAGAAACAATCCCTGCTCTGCTCTGGAGATGCTGCTTTTATTCAGCCACTGCACTCAGGCCTTGATGGGGAAGATATTTGGCATGGCAAAGCCTTCAGCCCTTTGCACATGAGGGACTTTCTCCACTCCTCTAAAAGCTGTCCCTAAAAGAAAACTCTTCTGTGCTTTCCAAAGAGGCCCAGCACTGTGGGGTTTGAAAGGGACCCCATCCCCCTGCTAAGGTAAGGACACCTACAGCAGCTTGCCCAGGATCACAATGTCCAGCTGGGTTTGGAAGCTCTCTGGAGGAGGAGACTCCACAACCCCTCTGGGCAGCCTGCTCCAGGGCTCCAGCAGCCTCACACCAAAGAATGTTGTCCTCACGTTGAAGTGGAGCTTCCTGGTCCCAGAATCCCAGGATGGTGAGGTTGGCAGGGACATCTGAACATCAGCCAGTTCACACCCCCTGCTAAAGCAGGGACACACACAGCAGCTTGCCCAGGATCACAGTGACCAGCTGGGTTTGGAATCTCTGCAGAGAAGGAGACTCCACAACCTCTCTGGGCAGCCTACTCCAGGGCTCCAGCACCCTCATAGCAAACAAGTTTCTCCTCATATTCAGATGGAACCTCCAGTTTTCACCCACTGTCCACCATCCTGTCCCTGGGCACCCCTGAGAAGAGTCTGGCCCCATCTTCTTGCCCCCCACAGTCTTTTAGCTCTTGCTGAAGCATTGAGAAGATGCCCTCTCAAGCTGAAGCCTAAACAGCCTCAGGTGTCTCAACCTTTCCTCCTCACAGAGATGTTTCAGATCCCTCAGCATCTTTGGCGCCTCCCCTGGACTCCCTTCAGTACTCCCTAGCAGAGTAGAGGAGCAGGAGAACCTCACTTGACCTTCTGGCCACACTCTCCTTCATGCACCCCAGGAGACCAGTGGTACTTCTTGGCCACAAGGGCACATTGCTGGCTCGTGGGGAACTTGTCCACCAACACTCCCAGGTCATTCTCCTCAGAGCTCATTCCCAGCAGGTCACCTCCTCACCTGTACTGGTTGTTTCTCCTCAGGCTCAGGACCCTCCACTTGCTCTTGCTGAAGGTTCTTGTTGGAGGTTCCTCTCCACCTACCTTTCCTGCCTGGCCAGTTTTTTTTGGAGCCAATCTCAAGGGCTTGGGATTGCTGCAAGAATGCTATTTGTTGTGTGCCCCAAAAGCCACAACACGATGCTTGGTCCTACCTGATTTGCATGTTCTGGAGGTGCTGTGGAGTGGGGAGCTCAGCGCTTCATCTCCATCCTTCAGGCTTTTCCATCTTCTGTGCCCATACAGAATTTGTTCTCTCAGAGATGTGCAGTGACCTCTTTTTTTCCTTTTTTTTTTTTTCCCAGTGCAAGGAATGTTTTCATTAAAAATAAAATAGCAGATACATCAAGACATTTCCTCTTGTAAAGCCTCATGTGCTGAATACAAAGCAGTGGTGGCCAATCTCTACAGCACTCTCTTATCCTGCTCTGCAGCTGAAAGCGAGGGGGGGGGTGGGCTGCTGCATAACGTGAGGAAAACAAACTTTATGGGCAGCTCCTTAACTCTCATAAAGGCATAATTAATAGGACTATCAGGGCAACAATAATAGGCCCATTGAGTCATGTTCTTTGTTGCAACACGGTGCTGAAGCTACTCAAGGGCCACGTCTCTTTGGCCCAAGAGCAACCCATGTATGATTCAAGTGGAGTATTTTTTTATACTAGATGCTAAATCAGGAGCTGTTTAGAATAATGGAGGGGGGGAAATATCCATATTTTAGCTGTTCACAGAAGGCTTGTCCTGGTGTGAGCTGAAGCAGAGCTGGTTCTGGTCAGGGCTGTGAGTTCCCAGCTCAGGCTCTGCTCAGGGAGGCACTTTTTGAAGCTCAGGGCAGTTTGCACAGCCAGAGGCTGCTTCTAGCAGGGAGAGGCTGATGGAGAGAGCCCCTGCCAAGAGCTGAGCTGCAGAAAGGCTCTGCCTGAGGCTTCTTCCTCTGCAGAGCAAGAGCACTGCCACAACTTGTGCCCTGCCTTGCAAGGCAGGAAGGCAGAGGTGGCACCTCTGGGGAGGAGCAGCCAGGACAGGTGACCCTCAACTGTCCAACAAGGGATTGCATCCCAGAGAGGGCATCTTTAGGTACAAGCAGGGGGTCAGCAGGGCCAAACCTCTCCTTCCTTGGCTGGAGTCCTAGGAGGACTCTGGCCCTTCTGTCTTCCATCCTGATCTGTGTGTTCCAGAATCTAGCTCCCAAATCCAGTTTCTGAATCGTGTTCCTATCTGCTGCTGAGTCCATTCTGGGGCTTGCCCAGTGCCTTCCCCAGCCTCAGTGGTGCCAGTGGTGCTGTCACTGCCACCAGGGGTTGGGTTGGCTCTTGGTTTGTGTCTCTGTGTCTATTCCATCAGTTTACTCTTTCCATCCCAGCTGGGTGATGGCTTTAAACTGAAGATTTTGGTTAGATATTAGGAACAAATTCTTTACCATGAGGGTGGTGAGACACTGGCACAGGTTTCTCAGAAATGTTGCATGTGTCTCAAGTGTGATCAAAGATCACATTCTGTGTTTCTGTGCTCTACAACCTGCCTGGAGGTGTTCAAGGCCAGGTTGGATGAGGCCTTGAGTGACCTGTTCTAGTGGGAGGTGTCCCTGCCTATGGCAGGAGGTTGCAACTGGCTGAGCTTTGAGGCCCCTTCCAACCTAAACCATTCTACGGTTCTATGATTCTATGATCTCACCACTCCTGCTAAGCCTGAGTCCATCCACTGACTCCCATGAACAATCATTTTCACTCTCTGAATCATCTGGAGGGGTTCTACGAGCCTATGACCTGGATCATCAATCCTAAAATTGTTTGGGTTGGAAATAGCTCTTTAAAATCATAGAGTCCAACTGTCAGCTCAACACCACCATAGCCATTAAACCACATCCTGAAGTGCCAGGAACTTTAAGGTCCTCCTACCCCAAAGCATCCTGTGATTCTGTGACCAAGATTGTGTCCTGGTTGTCACCAGGAACGGGAGAAGCTTCCACCTGACAAACGGCTCTGTCAGCGCTCAAGGTGGCAATGTGGCGCTTGCAAAGCTCCTTCATCAGGGAGCTCTGTGAGGGGAACAATGCCGTGCTGGCACAAAGGGCCCTTCTCTTCAGCCATCCTCCCCCTCCTCCTCCTCCACTCTCCACTGGTTTGGGGTTTCCCAGTTCAAAGGGAAACGTCCCACTCCTTTCTGAGGCCAGCGCAGCACACTAGGAATTCTTAACCTGCACAGTTCTCCTCCTGCTTCCTATCTGCTCAGCAGCAAGAGGAAGAATTTGCTCTGAAGCCCGAATTCTTCCAGCAGAAGCACTTCAAAGCTGCCCTGCAGACAAACAGGGATGCATAATTTAGGCAGTAAGTGGGTTTTTCTGCAGGATGCTGCATGCAGCCTGCCCGGAGCACCCAAGGAGGCTCTCCCACTCAAGCTGCTGTCGGCAGTTTTACCTTGTTTGCCCAGAACTTTCTATAGTGTACCGAAGGGATGTCAGTGATAAGAATACAAGGGACTTCCCACAGCTTTAGAAGTGACCCAGGAGCTCAGGTCTTCAGTCTACACCCTGCTGACTCCTCTGAGGCTGTCCTCATTACCAGCATTTTATTTCCACAGCAAACATGAGGGAACTTGCAAACAGTCTCGGAGTTTTCTTGAGTTTCCCTCTGCTGTGCTTCCTTTTCCTCCTTTCCTCATCACACATTGCACCCAGCAATCCCTTCTTTGCTGCAGAGCTGCTCAAAATTCTTCATAGAACCACAGAACTGGTCAGTTATAAGATCACCAAGTCCAACCATCAACCCAACACCACCAGGGCCGCTAAACAACTGCGGATTCAGCAGTAGCTTCTGGGTCCTTCTTGATCTGTTCCTGGTATCTTCACAGGCATTTTGCTGCCTCCAATGAGAGAGGATGGAAAAGAGCATGGGAATTGTGCTTCCAGAGGACAACTTGCCCAGGCAGGTTGTGGATGCTCTCTCCCAGAGGTGTTCAGAGCCAGGATGAATGAGCCATTGAGCAATAGAAATTAGTAGGAGGTGTCCCTGTCTGTGGCAAGGGGGGTTATAACTAGATGCTCTTTAAGGTCCCTTCCAACTCAAACCATTCCATGAATCTGAGTGATCCAATTTAGAAAAGCCTCAGTTTAAATCCCTAATATCATCTTTTTAATATATGCTGCTTTCATAACAGGGTTTTCTTTTCATTTTTAAATCATTCATGGCTAAAATTCATAGAACCACAGAATGGTTAAGGTTGGAAGGGACCTCAAAGCTCAGCCAGTTCTAACCCTCTGCCATAGGCAGGGACACCTCCCACGAGAACAGGTCTCGCAAGGCCTCATCCAACCTGGCCTTGAACACCTCCAGGCAGGTTGTGGAGCATAGAAGCACAGAATGGGATCTTTGATCAAAGATCTCATTCTGTGCTTCTGTGCTCCACAACCTCCCTGGGCAACCTGTGCCAGTGTCTCACCACCCTCACTGCAAACAACTTCTTCCTAACATCCACTTTCGATCTCCCCTCTGACACTTTGAACCCATTCCTCCTCATCCTGCCATTACCAGACCTTCTCAATAGTCCCTCCTCAGCCCTCCTGTAGCCTCCTTCAGATACTGGAAGACCACTCCAAGGCCTGCTGGAAGCCTTCTCTTCTCCAGGCTGCAGAGCCCAAATTCTCCCAGCCTGTGCTCATAGCAGAGCTGCTGCAGCCCTCTCAGGGGGTGGCCTCCTCTGGACTGGCTCCAGCAGTTCCATGTTCTTCTTGTGTTGGGGGCTCCAGAACTGCACCCAGGACTGCAGGTGGGGTCTGAGGAGAGCAGAGCCAAAGGGCAGAATCCCCTCCCTTGCCCTGCTGCCCACACTGCTCTTGCTGCAGCCCAGCACAGGGTTGCTGTCTGGGCTGCACTCATAGTGCAGGCTCCTGTTGAGCTTTGCATCAGCCCAGACCCCAAGGCCTTTTTCCTCAGGGCTGCTCTCAGCCATTCCCCACTCAGCCTGGAGTTGTGCTTGGTATTGCACCCACCCAGGTGCAGGACCTTACACTTGGCCTTGCTGAATGTCATTAGGTTGGCCTGGGCCCACCTCTGCAGCCTGCCCAGCTCCCTCTGGCTGGATCCCTGCCCTCTAGCAAGTCGACTGTGCCACAGAGATTAGTTTCTCCCAAAACCAAGAACCTGAGCAGGTTCCCTACTTGCCGCTGGAGAAAAGCCAAGCAGCAGAAGAGCTATTTTTGTTCAGCTGTTTTCCTGAACAGCTGCCTCCTCCTGAGTATCTCTCAGCACTCATTCCTGTCTCAATATCCCTGTGGAAATGGAACCCAACCATTGAGTCTTGGATGAAAGAGGGGCCTGAAGAACTCAGCAGATCCACAGGTCTGGGATTCCCCAGTGCTGCTCTGCTGTGGGGAGTTGAATTTAACACCTGATTACATGGTAGACTTTAGCAGACAAGGCAGGGTTGCTGCTTTCAGGTGAATTCTGCAAGTTAGTTCTGAAACAAGGCTGTGGATCCACTTTGGAGTAGCAAAATATTTGGTGTCTGTGCTACCAGGCTGATTGCACTTGACTTTCAGAGCACTCTGCTGTGCCTACCATCTCAGCATCTCCACATCCCTGATTATCCCAGAGATTTGTACTCACACACAGGTGTTGGAAGGTGAAGTGACTTTTATAGAATATCTGGGGTTCATTATGGCTAGTTTAAGACATAATGAAATGGCAAAGCTCAGAACTTAGCCAGTCTGATTCTTTACAGAGAGGGTGGTAAGACACTGGAGCAGGTTGCCCAGGGAGGTTGTGGATGCCTCCTCCCTGGAGGTGTTTAAGGCCAGGCTGGATGAGGCCTTGAGCAACCTGCTCTAGTGGGAGGTGTCCCTGCCTATGGCAGGGGGTTGGAGCTGGATGATCCTTGAGGTCCCTTCCAACCTAAACCATTCTGTGAGTCTATGATTCTATGATTCTCCTCATCCCACGGATGAAGGTATTTTTAGTTTCCCAGTTTCAACTTTGTTGGTTCCAAAGAAGAGGTGGCTCAAGATACACTCATAGTAGAACCTCTTTATATTGAGATTTAGAAGGGGATTGGCAGTTCCACTCCATAATGTCAATGGCCTGGGCTGGGCTGGCCACGAAGCCCTTTGCCTTCCCAAAGGGAATAGAAAAGGGATTGTCCTAGGCTGAGACAATAGGGTTGAAAAAATTGTCTGGGGACTAGAAGATTGTTATTCAATCCCATAATCTGCTCTCTCTTTATAGACTCACACAAGGTCAGTTTCCTCTCCTTTCCTCCTCCTCCTCCTGCCCTGGATGCGTGGCAGGAGCCACTTTATCGGGAACATGTAAGCAGTAGGCCTCTGGGCTGGCTGGAGGTGCTCGTGGGGGGAGGATTGGAGCACTGGGGAGTGTATCACAGTACCACCAAGGTTGGAAGAGACCTCACAGATCATCAAGTCCAACCCTTCACCACAGAGCTCAAGGCTAGACCATGGCACCAAGTGCCACGTCCAATCCTGCCTTGAACAGCTCCAGGGACGGCGACTCCACCACCTCCCTGGGCAGCCCATTCCAGTAGCCAATGACTCTCTCAGTGAAGAACTTTCTCCTCACCTCGAGCCTAAACTTCCCCTGGCGCAGCCTGAGGCTGTGTCCTCTCGTTCTGGCGCTGGCCACCTGAGAGAAGAGAGCAACCTCCCCCTGGCCACAACCACCCCTCAGGTAGTTGTAGACAGCAATAAGGTCTCCCCTGAGCCTCCTCTTCTCCAGGCTAAACAATCCCAGCTCCCTCAGCCTCTCCTCGTAGGGCTGTGCTCGAGGCCTCTCACCAGCCTCGTTGCCCTTCTCTGGACACGCTCAAGCATCTCAATGTCCCTTCTAAACTGGGGGGCCCAGAACTGAACACAGTACTCAAGGTGTGGTCTAACCAGTGCAGAGTACAGGGGCAGAATGACCTCCCTGCTCCTGCTGGCCACACCATTCCTGATGCAGGCCAGGATGCCATTGGCTCTCTTGGCCACCTGGGCACACTGCTGGCTCATGTTCAGGCGGGTATCAATCAGCACCCCCAGATCCCTCTCTGTTTGGCTGCTCTCAGCCACCCCGACCCCAGCCTGTAGCTCTGCATGGGGTTGTTGTGGCCAAAGTGCAGCACTCAGCACTTGGAGCCATTGAATGCCATCCCCTTGGACTCTGCCCATCTGTCCAGGCGGTCGAGGTCCTGCTGCAGAGCCCTTCTGCCCTCCAGCCCAGCCACATCTGCCCCCAGCTTGGTGTCATAAGATTTAGTTGGTGCCATGTAGATTTAATGTTTTTGGGATGGGGAAAACTTCCAGGGGGTTTGCCGTGGTAACTGCTTCGCAATGTCCATCGCTGTACTCTCTCTAAATACAATGCTCCATTTTCTCTCCAATTTGATTTGAGAGTTTGATTTCTGTTGGCTCTCTTTTAAAGAACCACGACAGAACAATGGTGGCCCACACGGGTAAGAGATGGTTACTGGTTTGCTTACACTGAATTGGAGAAAATACAGAATAAAGGCTTAGGAAAAATGGTGCCTCTTAGTGAAGCTGGCATGGAGAACTGGAAGGCTTGGAGAAGTGAGCCGCTCCCCTCTTGGGTGGCGGAGGGGGGAGACGGAAGCAGGAAGAAGCGAGTTGAAAGGTCTGAGGTGGCTGAAGATGTTACCGGACCCCCGCCCCTGAAGCGGGCACGGCTCTCGCTGACCCACGGCAGGATGCCCAGCGGCACTGCACGGGGCCAGCTGGAGGGGTGGGGGACAGCGGAGCAGGCAAACCCCTGCGTGTTTTGCCCTCCTGATGGGAATCCGCGGGCGGTGAAAGGCAGGCGGCTCCGGCCGTGCCGGTAGCCTCCCCCGGACCCGTAGCTCCGGACAGCGTTTCGAAGATGGCGCCAGGCGGAAGCAGCGCTGCGCCCCGTGGCGGGCTCATGGCCGTGGCGGCCCCCCTCCTGCTGGGCACAGCCTCTCCCTGTTCAGGGGATGAGCCGGAGACCTCGGGAGAGACGGCCGTGCCTCCGTACCCGTCTTGTCCCAGCGCAGGCAGCGGGCAGGCTGCGGCTGTAAATGTCGGGTCTGCATTTGGAGTGTGTCCTGCTGGGGAAGATGCGGACAGCGGCCATGGGGATCCCTTTCCCCCGCTGCGAGTCAGCCTTAACTTTACAGTGGCGGAACCGGCGGTACCGAGCATGGGAGGGGGTTTGCCCCCCTTCCCGAGCACACTGCCTGGTTCTGCTACAGCGTAGCCAGCCAGGACTAGCGGCACAAGGCAGTGTGTCCCTGCGTATCCCCGCTGACTTTCCAGCGGTGGCAGAAGCAGCAGCGGCAGCCCTGAAGCCGAGTTCAAGCGGGAGGGTGAGCCGCAAGGGTGCCCCGACGGCAGCGCCCCCTCTGGCCGGTGAGGCAGTGGTGAGGATGGACGCTCCTGGTCGGGCTGTGGTTGCTGTGAACGGCACTAACCCCATTTTCTTCCCTATTCTCCCACCTGCTCCTCGTCCACCACCAGATCCTCCTCCTTCTCAGTTGTCTGTTGAGAAGGTGGAGGGAGAGGTGCTGGGAAAGGTCACATAAAATTCGGAATTGGGGAAGGAAGATAAGGGCAGGGACTGGCGGTGTGGTGGATTCACTTCTGGTTGTGCAGTGGAGGATCTGCAGGACAGAACCCTCAGGGGTGGATGGCCTGGTACAAGAGACAAGTGGAAGCATGGGACTCTTGTAGATACTGGAACTCATCTGTGACAGAGAGATGGGATTCATCTGCGACAAAGGGATCTTCACTCCTGCATGTGTGAGAAGCAAACTGGAACAACAGCTGGAAGAATGGAAGAGAACTGGACTTGATTACCCCATTTGAGTGCCCCAGGGGTGGAGACGCCACTGGAGACAACTGTGTACTGAGCCAGACTGTGCCGAGAAGGACTCTAAGAGAATCTGCAATGAGCAACTGAGACTTTGCAGTGGGCAGTTGCTTGGATGCAGGACTGCAAAGGTTTGAGTGAGAATGGACTGGGACTGTCCATTGTTTGATGTTGAGTGCTGCTGAGCACAGTGCAGATGGAAAGAGAGTTCCTTTGTTTGTGAAAAGGATTTGATGGAAAATTGTATGGGTGTGTTCTGCCTTTGGGTGGGGATAGAACCTGTCCGAGGGGTGGTTATCTCCTGGTGGGGGAAGTCCAGGACATGTGTGTTGGGCAATGCAGGAGGGTGGCAAGATCATGTGTGTTCTGTAAGGAGTTTTGATTTGGACTGAGGCAGTTGGAGTTTAAAGTATGTACAAGTTGTTATTGAGTTTCTTTCAGACAGTGGATGCCATCTGAGCAGTCCCATTGGATGAGAAGAGTTGTGTGCAGGAGCTGAGCAACAGATGGGTGTGAAGAGCAGCACCGGAACGATGCGGGATTTGGATGGCACTGCTCACTGTGTAGAGTCTGTTTCTAGTTAGAGGAGTAGTGTGATGAGCAGTGTGATGAGCAGGGATTATGGCACTGAATACAGGGGTGGAATGTCCCAGGTTGAGACAATAGGGTCAAAAAAATTGTCTGGGGACTAGAAGGTTGTTATTCAATCCCATAATTCTACTTTCTCTTTATAGACTCACAGCAAGGTCAGTTCGCTCTCCTTTCCTCCTCCTCCTGCCCTGGGTGTGTGGCAGGAGCCACTTTGTTGGGAACATGTAAGCAGTAGGCCTCTGGGCAGGCTGGAGGCATTGGGAGGGGGGAGGATTGGAGCACTGGGGAGTGTAGGTATAGTGTTTTTGGGATGGGCAAAACTTCCAGGGGGTTTGCCATGGTAACTGCTTTGCAATGTCTATCGCTGTATTCTCTCTCTCTAAATACAATGCTGTATTTTCTCTCCAGTTTGATTTGAGAGTTTGGTTTCTGTTGGCTCTCTTTAAAAAAAAAAATGACAGGGATAAAGGAGAGAGACTGATGGGGTGGGAAAGAAAGTAGAGATGTCTGAAGATGAGGGGTCTGGAGCATCTCTATGAGGAGAAAAGGCTGAAAAATTAGAGGCAGTTGAGCCTGGAGATGAGCAGCCCCAGAGGGGATCTGATCAATGCTCAGCGAGAGCTAAAGGATCTGCAGGGGGCAAGACAGTTCAGTCAGACTGTCATCACTGGTGCCCAGCAACAGGATAGGGGGCAACAGGCACAAACTGGAGCTCAGGAGATTCCCTCTGAAGATGAGGAAAAGCTTGTCTGGTGTGAGGGTGCTGGAGGCCTGGACAGGCTGCCCAGAGAGGTTGTGGAGTCTCCTTCTCTGCAGAGATTGCAAAGCCACTTGAACATTTTCACAGACTCACAGCATCACAGCACCATGCAGGCTGGCACAGCCCTCAGCAGCACCAAGGCCAACCTAGAACCCTGCTCTACAAGATTCACCTTCAACCACAGCCCTAAGCACCACAGCCAAACCACTCTGAAACACGTCCAGCCTGGGGGACTCCACCACCTCTCTGGGCAGCTCATTCCACTCCCTGACCACTCTCTCCAGGAAAATCTTTTGCCTGCTGTCCAGTCTAAATCTCCTCAGCCTCAGCTTGAGGCCGTTCCTGCTTTGTTCTGTCTCCAATTACCCGTGGGAAGAGACCATCATCATCATCTAGTTCCAACCCTTCCGACATCAGCAATGACACCTTCCACTAGAGCAGGCTGCTCAAGGCAAGCTTCTATGGCTGCCCCTGCCTGAGCAGGGGGATTGGACTAGATGATCTCCAGAGGTCTCTTGCAATGACCACCATGCTGGGACTTGGAGATTCTGTAGCTGAGGGCAGTTGGGAGCTCCCAATGGGTGCTGACAGGACTTGATCTCTCCTCATCACTGACCTGGCAGGGCACTTAGCTGCTGAGTTGTTCAAACAGAGGTGAGCCGTTCCCTCACTGGTGTTCTCAGCTAGGGAAGTGCTGAGCTCCAGCAGATGACTTTGCCATGCCCCAGGGAGCTGCATGCCATTTTCTCCCTTTCTCTTCAGTAATTTTTGATAAGTTTGCTGGTTACCTGTGACTGTGAGAGCAGCTCCTTTGGTCATCCATCAAAGCAGGGCTTGATGACAGTGAGTTTTACAGTATCACTGATCCCTGGGCAGAGCAGACAGCAGCACTCCACACAGATAGAGTTGTCATCACGGATCAAAAACCCGGGGAAAACCTTAAGTGAGCCTTTCTCCTGCTGTCAGAGCCAGAATGAGGAAGGCAGAAGGAGAGGTGCAGCAGAATAAATAGCTTAGAAACACCAAGGCTTCATCCTGGAGATGAAAAGCCTTAAAATGCAGCACGTTGCTCCTCAAACCCTCTGCAGAACCAGAGCTTTCTCTCTGTGACTTGCAAAGAAAGGAACAGTTCACTGACTCTGTCAGACTAATGTGTGGAAGAAATTATTTCAGACTATAGACAGAGATTCCCAGAAATGTTTTATTTGTGTTCAGGGGAAAAAAAAAAACCAAAACTGAATCCAAAAGCTAGAAGCTGACAATCCTTCCACATCTGCTTGGCAGAGAGTCACAAGATAGTTTGGGTTGATGGAAGGGACCCTGCAAGGTCATCCAGTCCAACCGCTTCTGCAGTCAGCAGGGACATCCCCAACTAGAGCAGGATGCCCAGAGCCCCAAACAACCTGACCTGGAAGGGTTCCAGGGATGGGGCATCTCGCACCTCTTGGCCAGGCTCTCACCACTCTCAGTGTCAAACATTTCTCCCTTCTCTCCAATCTCAGTTTCCCCCTTTTAGTTCAAACCATCCCCTCTTGTCCTGCCTGAACAGGTCCTGCTTGAAAGTCTATACTCAGCTTTCTTAGAGGCCACTTTAAGCATTGGAAGACCACTAGAAGGTCTCCCTGGAGCCTTCTCCAACTCTCTCAGCCTGGCTTCCAGCAGAGTGCTTCCAGCCCTCACCGTGTGGAACAGTTTTACGCTGTGGTGTAGAACTTCTCTTACTTCTGGACCTCATCACATTTAGAGGTGAGCACTTCATAAACAATATTTAAAAGCCATCTAGAGATGGTGCTCATAGAATCACAGGATGGTTTAGGTTGGAAGGGACCTCAAAGCTCAGCCAGTTCCAACCCCTACCAGAGGCAGGGACACCTCCCAGTAGAACAGGTCCCTCAAGGCCTCATCCAACCTGGACTTGAACACCTCCAGGGTGGTTGTGGAGCACAGAATCTGTGCTTCACAACCTCCCTGGGCAACCTGTGCCACTGTCTCACCACCCTCACTGCAAACAACTTCTTCCTAACATCCACTTTCAGTCTCCCCTCTGCCACTTTGAACCCATTGCTCCTCGTCCTTTCATTACCAGACCTTGTCAATAGTCCCTCCCCAGCCCTTCTGAATCCCCCTTCAGATACTGGAAGGCCACTCCAAGGTCTCCTGGAAGCCTTCTCTTCTCCAGGCTGCAGAGCCTCCACTCTCTCAGCCTGTGCTCATAGCAGAGCTTATGCAGCCCTCTCAGCATCTTCATTGCCGTCCTCTGGACTGACTTCAACAGTTCCATGTCCTTCTTGTGTACTCAGGGATATGGTGTAGTAGTGGCCCTGGTAGAGTCACATAATGATTATACTTGATGACCTTACCTGAAGGAGGCCTGCAAGACAACCAGGAGAGGACTTTTACACGGGCTTGTAGTGCTAGGATGAGAGGCAAATGATTCAAGCATAAGGAGGGGAGATTTAGACTGGAGATTGGGAAGAAATTCTTTACAGTGAGGGTGGTGAGACTCTGGAATAGGTTACCCAGGAAGGTTGTGGATATCTCCTCCCTGGAGGTGTCCAAGACCAGATTGGACAAATCTATGAATTGTAGAATCCTAGAATGGTTTGGATTAGAAGGGTCCTCAAAGATGATCTAGTTCTGACCCTCCTCGTTATGGGCAGGGCCACCTTCCACTAGAGCAGGTTGCTGAGAAGGCTTTTCCAACCATGGAGATTCTCTGTGCACGTGAAACTGAAATCTGTGCCCACTTCATGTGTGCCATCAGCTCAATGATGCTGAATTAACAGCAGTGAAACTGTGTCATGTGGTGGGGGTTGGTCTCCTCTCCCTAGTATCAGGTGATAGGATGAGAGCAAACAGCCTGAACTTGTGCCAGGGGAGGTTTAGGTTGGATGAAGGGAACAATTTCTGTCCTGCATGAGCGCTCAGGTATTGGCACAGGCTGCCCAGGGAGGTGGTGGAGTCACCATCCCTGGAGGTGTTCAAGACACCTGTGGCCATGGCGCTCAGGGACGTGGTTCAGTGGCCATGGTGGTGCTGGGTTGCTGGTTGGACCTACTGAGCTTAGGGCCTTTTCCAGCCCAAACAATTGTGTGATTCTAAGCCCTGAGCCTCGGCTTGCTCTGCAGATCCCACAAGGCAACAGCTTTTCATCCCGAAGTGCATTGCAGCAACCAAGCCAGCAGCGCAGACAGCTGTGTCCCCTCAGGCAGAGGCAGGCAGTGCAGGTGACCCTGCTCCATCCCTGCTCCCCAAGCCCTACCCACTGCTCACACAGCCCAGGGATGCGGATCCTGACGGGTCCAGCCTCACGCTGCTGTTGGAGCCGAGCGGCAGGTCAGAAGCTTCCTGTCAAGAGAGGTTAGTGTCATAGTGTCAGGACGCCGACACCTCCTCAGCAGTGATGTGTTTGGCAGGAACCTCTCAGCTGGAAGGGATAGAAGAGGCAGCTGGCAGGTGATGGTGGGATTTGGGGAGGGAGATGCAAAAGGTCACTGTTGTGCCTGCATTTCGTCCTGAGGAAGGGACCTCAAAGCTCAGCCAGTTCCAGCCCCCTGCCAGAGGCAGAGACACCTCCCAGTAGAACAGATCACTCAAGGCCTCATGCAACCTGGACTTGAAGACCTCCAGGCAAGTTGTGGAGCACAGATTCTCCCTGGGCGACCTGTGCCAGGGTCTGACCACCCTCACTGCAAACAACTTCTTCCTAACATCCACTTTCAGTCTCCCCTCTGACACTTTAAACCCATTCCTCCTCATCCTGTCATTACAAGGCCGTGTCAGTAGTCCCTCCTCAGCCCTCCTGAATCCCCCTTCAGATACTGAAAGGCCACTCCAAGGTCTCCTCCAAGCCTTCTCTTCTGCAGGCTGCAGAGCCCCAACTCTCTCAGCCTGTGCTCAGAGCAGAGCTGCTGCAGCCCTCTCAGCATCTTGGTGGCCTCCTCTGGGCTCACTCCAATGGTTCCATGTCCTTCAGCAGAATTATCAAGGTGCTGCTGCTACTTAATCAATCAAAGACTCAAAAAAATGCCATCAGCTTGACTCTTCCCTGCTCTTCCAAGCTTCCCTGTGGTTCACAGGCTTTCCCCCTTTATTCAAGAGACTGTGCTGAAGTTTTTTATCTGTACATCCATTTTCTAACACAAACAGACCAACAGCTCTGCTTGTCTGCTTCCCATCATCATCTGCAGTAGGTCATCATGCACTGGACAGCTCTGGATAAGCTTCCTTCAGATACATCTGTTGGGAGATTCAAGTGGTTTTGAGCAGCATTCCCCCCTCCCCCCCCCCCAAGCAACATGCCTCTGAATATTTTTAGTCCTCTAATAAATAGAGCATCCCAAATTCAAGATGTTACTCAACATTTACTTGCAGTGTGTATTTAGCCCAGAACGGTCCCTGTCGTCCCCAAAGTGTCTGCCAAGGATCTCCATGGTGTGCAGCTTGCTCTTTTTTCCCCCCCCTCTCCCAGTGAATGAAATTCATAAGCATTAGGGAGTATAATCTACTTTTACTTAAAGGCACTGACTAACAGAGGCTGGCTTGTTTGAGGGTTTTTTTTCCCCAGGTCTCTGCCTCTTTTCTTATAACTCATAAGAAAAACAGAGCAAAGGAGGGAAATCCCAAGGAAGAGAAATGCTCAAAGCTTTCTCTTAGAACAACCTCTTTTGCAGATGCAGTTAAAATGGGAAAACCTCAGCTTTTCTAGGGGCCAATCTTACATGAAATTAAATTTGGGTTTATGATTTTTCACTCTTTACTCATGAGGGAGGGAGGGAAAAAAAAGAAAAGGGAATTTTATACAGGAGGTGCAGAGAATAAGGAGGGAGGAAAAAATCAATATCTATAGCATCAAGCAGAGCTGGTAGGTAAGAGAGATCCCAGCAGGCTCTCACCACTCTTGGTTTTAATTTAAGGTGTGCAAAAAGCACCTCCCTGAATCCAAAGGTGGGCTAGAGGGAAATAATGCTGAGTGATGAACTGCTTCAGATGCTGCTAGTCATAGAATCATAGAAGCATAGAATCTACCAGGTTGGAAGAGACCTCCAAGCTCATCCAGTCCAACCGAGCACCCAGCCCTACACAATCAACCAGACCATGGCACTAAGTGCCTCATCTGGGCTTTGTTTGAACACCTCCAGGGACAGTGACACCACCTCCCTGGGCAGCCCATTCCAATGTCAATCACTCTCTCTGCCAACAACTTCCTTAACTTAATCCAGGAAACTTCCTTAACTGCATCCAGGAAACACAGCCCAGCAATAGTGTGACCAGCTGGCCAGGGCAGTGACTGTCCCCCTGCACTGAGCACTGGTGAGGTCACACCTTGAGGATAGGATTCAGTTTTGGACTCCTCACTCCCAGCATACTGAGGGGCTGGAGAGTGTCCAGGGAATGACAATGAAGCTGGTGAAGGGTCTGGAGAACAGGTGTGGTGAAGAGCAGCTGAGGGAGCTGAGGTTGTTCAGCCTAGAGAAAAGGAGGCTGAGGGGAGACCTTCTGGCTCTCTACATCTCTCTGAAAGAAGGCTGGAGCCAGGTGGGGATTGGTCTCTTCTCCCAAGGAAAAAGTGAGAGGACAAGCGGAAATGGCCTCAAGTTTTCGCTTCTTTCCAGTGAGGGTGGTGAGACACTGACACAGGTTGCCCAGGGAGGTTGTGGATCTTTGATCCCATTCTGTGCTTCTGTGCTCCACAACCTCCCTGGAGGTGCTCAAGGCCAGGTTGGATGAGGCCTTGAGCGACCTGCTCTAGTGGGAGGTGTCCCTGCCTATGGCAGGGGGTTGGAGCTGGATGATCCTTGAGTTCCCTTCCAACCTAAACCATTCTATGATTCTAACCATTTCTTTTCCTTGAGGGTCATCAAGGCCTGGCCCAGGTTGCCCCAGGGCAGTGGTGAAGTCCCCATCCCAGGAGGAGTTTCAAAGCTGTGCAGATGTGGTGCTGAGGGCCATGGTTTAGTGGTGGCAGTGCTGGGTTGATAGTTAGTCTCTGATCTTCAAGGTCTTTTAACAATTTTAGGTCTGGCAGTGTCATAGTGAATGGTGTTCACTTTTATATACATGAAAGGAGTAACTTACGTGGCACTGAGTGCAGCCTCAGCAAGTTTGCTGAGCACACCAAACTGTGTGGTGCAGCAGCCAGGCTGGAGGGCAGGGATCCAGCCAGAGGGACCTGGACAGGCTGCAGAGGTGGGCACAAGCCAACCTCAGGAGGTTCAACAAGACCAAGTGCAAGGTCCTGCAGCTGGGTTGAGGCAATGCCAAGCACAAATGCAGGCTGGGCAGTGAGTGGCTGGAGAGCAGCCCTGAGG
>WAAF01017917.1:0-64772 GCA_013400475.1 Tricholaema leucomelas | reverse complement strand
AGATTGGATGTGAGGAGGAAGTTCTTCAGCATGAGAGTGGTGAGAGGCTGGAATGGGTTGCCCAGGGAGGTGGTTGAGGCCCCATCCCTGGAGATGTTTTAGACCAGGCTGGATGAGGCTGTGTGCAGCCTGCTCTAGGGTAGGGTGTCAATGCCCATGGCAGGGAAGTTGGCACTGGCTGATCCTTGTGGTGCCTTCCAACTCTGACTGATTCTATGATTCTATGATTCTATTTAAGACCAGGATTGTTGCTGTGCTACCATTCTGGTGTCTGTGGGAGCTGAGGACATGCCATCAGTTGGGTGGAAGACAGTGGAGTTGGACTTGATGATCTCTTTGGGACCCTTCCAATCCCTGACACCCTGTGATGCTGTGATTTGCAACCTAAACTCCTGGGCTCCACAACGAGATGTTTTACACCTTTACTAAAACACACACAAAACCCCAAGCCAGAGCCTTTATGTAGGCTCTTGATGAGCTGAAGGAAATGCACCTTCCAGTGGAGATAAAATGTTCCCTTTCCAAATGAGATTACAGCAGTCACTGACTGTTGGTGATGCTCTCTCCCACACATCACCATGGCAGTGGCCAGCTTGGCATGCATATGGCTTGCATGGCTGTCACCAGGAGAAGCAAATGAACAATCACAAAAAAACCCTTTCCTAGGAAACATGGAAGCCTTAGCACTGGAGAGTGACTGAGCTGTCACAAATCCTTCTGGTTGCCCTCAGTGACAATCTCCTTCCAGCAATGTCCTTACAACCTCTGTGCAAGGAAAGCTCTGGCAGCTGATCCTGCTCCTCTGCTCTGGCTTTGTCACAGAATCAGAGAGCCACAGAATTTACCAGGTTGGAAAAGACCTCTTGGATCATTGAGTCCAAACTATTGCCCAGCACCTTCTGATTAACTGACCCATGGCACTAAGTGCCTCATGCAGCCTCCTCTGAAACACCTCCAGGGATGGGGACTCCACCACCTCCCCAGGCAGCCCATTCCAATGCCAATCACTCTTGCTGGGAAGAACTTCTTCCTAACATCCAGCCTGAACCTGCCCTGGCACAGCTTGAGGCTGTGTCCCCTTGTTCTGTTGCTGGGTGCCTGGCAGAAGAGCCCAACCCCACCTGGCTACAGCCTCCCTGCAGGTAGCTGCAGACAGCAATGAGCTCTGCCCTGAGCCTCCTCTTCTGCAGGCTGCACACCCCCAGCTCCCTCAGCCTCTCCTCACAGGGCTGTGCTCCAGGCCCCTCACCAGCCTTGCTGCCCTTCTCTGGACACCTTCCAGCACCTCAACATCTTATTCAAATTAAGGAGCCCAGAACTGGACACAGCACTCAAGGTGTGGCCTGAGCAGTGCCTGGAGAGAGTGGTCAGGGAGTGGAATGAGCTGCCCAGGGAGGTGGTGGAGTCAGCCAGGCTGGCTGTGTTTCAGGGTGGTTTGGCTGTGGTGCTTAGGGCTGTGGTTGAAAGTGAATCTTGTAGAGCAGGGTTCTAGGTTGGATTTGGTGCTGCTGAGGGCTGTGCCAGCCTGCATGGTGCTGTGATTCTGGGATCTTTAAGGTTCCTTTCAACCCAAACCAGTCTAGGGTTCCATGAATCCCTGCAGGAGCTGTTTCCTCCAGTGCATGAGAAAGGTGAAGGACCATTCCTGGTTCACCTCACCAGCTCTTTGCATCCTGTGGCCCTCACAGAATCACAGCACTTTAGAGGCTGGAAAGGACCTCCAGAGATCATCCAGTCCAACCTCCCTGCCGAGACAGGATCCCCTAGGGTAGCTGGCACAGGAATGCATCCAGGCAGGTTTTGAAATTCCCCAGAGTGGAGACTCTACAACCTCTCTGGGCAGTCTGCTCCAGGGCTTTGTCTCCCTCACTGTAAAGAAGCTTCTCCTCATGTTGAGCTTCTCTTTTCCAATTTGTAGCCATTGCTCCTGGCCTTATTGCTGCTGACCAGTGAAAGCAGCTTGGCCCCAGCCCTCTATCCTCTGCTCTACACTGAAGAACTGCAGTTTATTTGGGGAACACAAAAAAGTCCCCTGAATGTCTGGTCCCTGCTGATATTTCATGCTGATGGCTCCCACACTGCAGGAGCCTTTCATCTTCCTGGGGATATGGCAAAAGCTAAATTACCAGCTGGGCTGGGAAGCAGTGCGATGCTCAGATCTATACCAGAGTGGATCAAGCCTGGGCAGGCAGCCAGGGCATCGCCTGACGTCCCCAAAGCACTTGGCCTCCACCTCACCCTCCACATCTTCCTTGGCATAGGTTTAGAGTTGTGGTTTGTAAATATTTAGAGTGGGGCTGAATTTTGGCAGGAAAATATTACATCTTTATTGTTGAAAGAGCAACGACTGAGGAGTACCACTGAAAATGCTGCTGCTAGCAAAGCAATGCCATTATCCCTCCAGTCCCTGAAAATTCCACTTGGGATAAAGTTTAACTGCACGGAGATGCTCCCAGTTCAGTCTGTGCAGGGCAAAGGCTTGGAGACATGGGGCTTTTGAGCCTGGAGAAGGGCAGCCCCAGAGAGGATCTTTACAAGGATCAGCAGGAGCACAAATAGGAACCCAGGAGGTTCCACCTGAAGATGAGGAGAAATTTGCTTGGCGTGAGGGTGCTGGAGCCCTGGAGTAACTGCCCAGAGAGGTTGTGGAGTATCCTTGAACATCCACCTTATGAAGAGAGCCAGAGAGAGATGGGGCTTTTTAGTCTGAAAAGGAGGAGAGTTAGAGGTGACCTCATTAGTGTTGTGAGTGGCAGGAGGCTGGAGCCAGGCTCTGCTGGGTGATGCCCAGTGCCAAGCCAAGGGGCACTGGGTGGAAGCTGAGGCGTAGGAAGTTCCATGTGAACCTGAAGAAGAATTTTTTCCCTGTGAGGGCGAGAGAGCACTGGAAGAGGCTGCCCAGGGAAGCTGTAGAGTCTCTCTCTCTGGAGATATTCAAGAACTGTCTGGATGCATTCCTGTGTGATCTGCTCTGGGTGCTCCTGCTCTGGCAGGGCGGGTGGACCATGAGCCCCTGACATTCTATGATTCTATGATTCCTTCTCTAGAGAGATTCCAAACCCACCTGGCCATTGTGATCCTGAGCAGGCTGCCATGGATGTCCCTGCTTCAGCAGGGTTGGTGGACTGGATGATCTCTGAGGTCCTTCCAGAGGAAGCTGTGGAGGTGTCTCTGGAAAGACCACAAACTCTGTCATCAATCAGCAGCAGTCAGCTAAATCTATCTCCTGAAGATGATGATCATAGAATCCGTTGGGTTGGAAAGGACTCTCAAACATTCTGTGCTTCTGTGCTCCACAACCTCCCTGGGTAACCTGTGCCAGTGTCTCACCACTCTCACTGCAAACAACTTCTCCCTAACATCCAGTTTCAACCTCCCTTCTGCCACTTTAAACCCATAACTCTAACCTAGCCTTGAACACCTCCCTTAAGGGTCTTTTCCAATCTAAATAATTCTATGACTGTGTGAACATCACCAAACCACTAAGTTGCCTTTGCAGTCACTGTCACAAGGGCCACCTGGTGACACCTTCAGTGGGTGGGTGCTGGTGGCTATCTTGGGTACTTTGAGCAGTGAGGAGAAAGGTTTGGATTAACATAGTCATAGAACCACAGAACAGCAGGGGTCGGAAGAGACCTCTGAAGATAGTGAGTCTAACATAATGAGCTGTGATGAGCAGCAGGGATCCTCAGACCACGTTACCTGCCCATTACAGGAGGTGACTGATGAGAGGACCTCGTTTAAACCACTACAAAGATGCATTAATCAAACTGTTCAATGCTTTCATTTGGCCTCTGCTCTACTTCTGCCTTGTCCCCAGGAATACATGGGCTGAGCCCACAGTAGCTAATTAGTGCCTGAGCTGGGATGGATGAGCCAGGTGGGACCTTGCTCTTGCCTGGAGCCTTCTTGGCTAATGGTGTCACAGCCCAGTGCAGAGCAGGCTGGTTATTGATGTGGGCATTAATCACTCTAATCACTGGGTCACCTACTAGTGAAAAGCTCATGAGTGACTTTGGAAGCAAAGGATTAATTTACTCACAGATTTCACCTGGGGACTTCCCACCCTGCTTTGATTCCCAGGCACAGAACTTGGTTTGAATCTAAAGGCACGAGAGAGGCTACATTTTGGAGGGCAGGGAAGGCTGCCTCAGATCTGTGCTGTGCACTTCACCAGCTGCTTCCAGGCTTTTGGAAGCTGCATCCTTCTCTTTTGCACCTGTAAACTTTGACATCAACCTTTTCCCTTCTCTTCAGCATCGTAGATGATTAGAAGCACCAATCATAAAATCATAGAATGGTTTAGGTTGGAAGGGACCTCAAAGCTCATCCAGTTCTGACCCCTCTGCCGTAGGCAGGGACACCTCCCACTGGGTCAGGTCACTCAAGGCTTCATCCATCCTGGCCTTAAACACCTCCAGGGAAGGGGGCAACCACAATCTCCCCTGGGCAACCTTTTCCTGTGGCTCACCACTGTCACTGTAAAGAATTTCTTCCTCATCTGCAGCCTAAATCCCAACTCCACCACCCAAACCCACTCCTCCACCACCTTCCAACTCCAAACCCACCACCACCAGCCCCTATTCCGCCCTATTCCCTACCCCACTCAACCCCCAACTCCAATACCCAGTTCACTACCACTTCACAACCCCACTCCTGCACTATCTCCAAACCCACTCTTACATCACCCCAAATCCCACTCCCACAGTACCCCTTACCCCCACTTCACCATCCCAGAACCCCTTCAAGTCTCCAAACACGGGTGGTGGGACAGCACCAAAGGCCCCCAGTCCCTCTGAATGGACACACTGGGTAGTGACTGATCTTCCTTCTCTTTGCTGCTTTTCTCCACTCAGAATTGACACATCTTTTTTCCTCCCCTCCCTGGAAATCTCATTGCTCCTGCAGCTGAACACTAAATAATTAATTTCCTTCCCTCTCCTTCTCTGCATTTCAAAGCCTGACTGTTGCCACTGGGTGTGTAACCACTTTGCTCCATGAAAGGGTGAGCCAGGGATGGGGGTGGCCAAGATCAAAGGCTGGGGCTGGAGCCTGAGAAGAAAATGATGCAAATGAGCCCGAGGAAATGGATGTCAAACATCTGGGCACCACAAATTATAAGTTACTAATATGTTTATACATCATTATTAATGTAGAATTAGAGAATGCATTGGGATGAAAGGGATCCCCAAAGGTCAGCTTGCCCAGCACCCCTGAGGTGAGCAGGGACATCTTCAGGTGCCCATATATGAAGGTTAAAGGTATTTGTAACCAATCTATTTGAATTGAATATCTTTTAGTTTAAGGTTTTCATAAGTAAAGTCTATTTGTGAAGATCAAGAGCTTTTATTTGTGAAGATCAAGAGCTTTTGTAAGTGCATACTACTCACTCTAGAAGTGGCTGAGCCTGGGGTTCATCTGCTCCACAGAGAGACAGGGCCAGCAGCTGGGGTTGGCAAAGAAATGGTGGGAGTGAGTCTCCTGCTCCCTTTTTGTAGGTGATCTCAGAATCCCAGGATGGCAGGGACCTCTGGACATCACCCAGATCAACCCCCTGCTAAAGCAGGGGCACCCACAGCACCTTGCCCAGCATCACAATGCCCAGCTAGGTTTGGAGTCTCTACAGAGGAGATGACTCCACAACCTCTCTGGGCAGCCTGCTCCAGGGCTCCAGCACCCTCACACCAAACGAGTTTCTCCTCATCTTCAGGTGGAACTTCCTGGCTTCCAGTTTTCACCCACTGTCCATCATCCTGTCCCTGGGCACCCCTGAGAAGAGTCTGGCCCCATCCTCTTGCCCCTCACAGTCTTTTAGCTCTTGCTGAGCATTGAGAAGATGCCCTCTCAGGCTCAAGACTAAACAGCCTCAGGTCTCTCAACCCTTCCTCCTCACAGAGATGCTCCAGAGCCCTCAGCATCTTTGGAGCCTTCCCTGGACTCCCTTCAGTACTCCCTAGCAGAGTAGAGGGGCAGGAGAACCTCACTTGACCTTCTGGCCACACTCTCCTTCATGCACCCCAGGGTACCAGTGGTACTTCTTGGCCACAAGGGCACATTGCTGGCTCGTGGGGAGCTCATTGTCCACCAACTGTTTCCCCTTGTCTTGTCACTGGGTACCACTGACAAGAGTTTGAACTCATTTTCTTGCCCTCACAGGTCCTTTAGCCCTTGCTGAGCACTGAGTACCAAACCTGGGAAGAAGATAAGTGGTCTTCTAGATGGTGAGTGGACAGCTGGCATGGAAGCAGTGGCAGTGAGCCAGAGATCTTGCTGCCACACATTCAGCCCCTCCAGGATGTTTTAAACAGTAGAGAAGTTCTTATGAAGCTCATGGATGAGGCCTTGAGCAACCTGTTCTAGTGGGAAGTCTCCCTGACTATGGCAGGGGATTGGACCTAGCTGATCTTTGAGGTCCCCTCCAACCTAAACCATTTGCTGATTCTGAGAAACTGAGGGGGGGCTGTTTTGTCCTTTAATGGGAACAGAAGGCCCTTGACCCACAGCTGCACAGCACCTCTGATGCCACCCAAATCAATAGCTGCCTTTGGTGCCTGTGTCCTGATAGCTTCCTGCCTGTCCTTAGCAGACTGATTTATTTATTGTCAGAGGTGATAAATTGCAGGATATTAAGATAATGGAGCAACATTTGTTGCTATTAAAATTTATATCACCCAAATTTCAATGTAATTCAATTTTAAGTGGAAAATAATGATCGCTCTTGAGATGCCCAAAGACAACTTATTACTCATCAGCATTTTATTAAAGAGAAATTAAAGCAAAAAATAAGGAAAGGCTCAGTGCAAGGGTTTTGAGCCTGTAGTATAATAATGGTCAATCATCGTGTGAGATGTATTGGAGCCTGCTAAAAAAATATATGGCATGAGTTTATCTTCAGCTGCTTGGAGTTGGCTGTCAAAATGATTTGTTCCTGCTCAAGTGTTCCCTCTAAAAGTCATTATTTAAATGGAGTGCAAAGGTTTGATTCCGTTCAGCCCAGCCAGAAATCCTCAGCCTCAGCCTTTACCATGCAGGAAGCTGCACACAGGCTCTCTCCTCTGCTACCCACATGCTGGGTGCTCCCCCCCCGCTTTCCTGTGATGGCTCATATGTTCAGAACAGGCCCTGAGGGATTTCATGCTGCCTCCTGGAAACCTTAATTAGTGAAGTTAGAACATCACTAGAGAGTGAGAAGAAAGCACAGCACCTAAAGCTGGTGGGAGTGCAGCCCAGACAGCAACCCTGTGCTGGGCTGCAGCCAGAGCAGTGTGGGCACAGGGCAAGGGAGGGGATTCTGCCCCTTGGCTCTGCTCTCCTCAGACCCCACCTGCAGTCCTCTGTGCAGTTCTGGAGCCCCCAGCATAAGAAGGACATGGAAGAGTTGGAGCCAGTGCAGAGGAGGCCACCAAGATGCTGAGAGGGCTGCAGCAGCTCTGCTGTGAGCACAGGCTGAGGGAGTTTGGGCTCTGCAGCCTGCAGAACAGAAGGCTTTGAGGAGACCTTGGAGTGGCCTTCCAGTATCTACAGGAAGGCTGTGGAGGGACTATTGAGAAGGTCTGGTAATGACAAGAGGAGGAGGAATGGGTTTGAAGTGGCAGATAGGAGATTGAAACTGGATGTTAGGAAGAAGTTGTTTGCAGTGAGGGTGGTGAGACACTGGCACAGGTTGCCCAGGGAGGTTCATCCCATTCTGTGCTTCTGTGCTTCACAACCTCCCTGGAGGTGTTCAAGGCCAGGTTGGATGAGGCCTTGAGTGACCTGTTCTAGTGGGAGGTGTCCCTGCCTATGGTGGGGAGTTGGAACTGGCTGAGCTTTGAGGTCCCTTCCAACCTAAACCATTCTATGGTTCTATGGATCTCCCATTTCTACTGAGGAGTGATGCTTTCCAACCTATCCTTTCTTCTTATTTTATTTGTTGCTGTTTTTTCCTTTATTTTACTTAATTATTCATAGATTCTCAGAATTGTTCAGTCCTAAAAGAACTCTTTGATCACTGAGTCTAACCATCAACCCAAGACCACCATGGCCATTAAACCTGTGAAGGAAACAGGGTCTGGGCAAGAAAATGGACGTGCCTGGCATAATGTACACAGTCAGGGAACTCCTGGAGGCTTTTGAGTGGTGGCTCCAAAGATGCTGAGGGACCTGGGGCTGCTTAGTCTGGAGAAGACTGAGAGGGGATTTAATCAATGTGTATAAATGTCTGAGGGCTGAGGGTCAGGACGGGGGACAGGCTCTGCTCACTGCTCCCTGGGATAGGACAAGCAGCAATGGATGGAAGCTGCAGCACAGGAGGTTCCAGCTCAACACAAGGGGAACTTCTTGCCTGGAAGGGTCCCAGAGCCCTGGCACAGGCTGCCCAGAGAGGTTGTGCAGTCTCCTTCTCTGGAGCCTTTCCAGGCCTGTCTGGATGTGTTGCTGTGTGCCCTGAGCTAGATGGTATGGTCCTGCTGTGGCAGGGGGGTTGGACTGGATGATGTCTTTGGGTCCCTTCCAACCCCTGACATCCTGTGAGCCTGTGAGGTCATGCAGATGGGGCTGGGCTCGTCTCAGTGGTGGGCTCAGTTGTGGGGTCACCTTCCAATGACAGGAAAAAGGACAATGGGGACACACTGGAAGCCAGGGGTTTCCATCTGAACATGAGGAGAAGCTTGTTTGGTGTGAGAGTGCCTCACATCTGGGGAGCAGGCTGTCCAGAGAGCTTGTGGAGTCTCCTTCCCTGGAAGGATTCCAAACTCAGCTGGGCACTGTGATCCTGGTTAAGCTGCTGGGAGTGTTCCTGCATAAGTGGGGCAGTTGGGCTGGGTGATTTCTAGAGCTCTCTTTCAGCCCCCCCACGAACTGCTCTGCCACCAGCAGGGGCTGCTTTGGGAAGTGGAGGAGCTTGTGTAGGTGGTATTGATGTTGTGGCTTCTGTAGCCCCAACAGAGGAATGGAGTGAGGAAGCCTCCTGAGCTGCTGCAGCACAATTATTTGGGGCCCAGCAAAGCACACTGTGGGTTTCTGCTGAAGAGTGCTGCTTGATTTGGGCTTCTGCACAGGAGGTATTTGTCTGCTAGGTGTTAACATCTGATGAAAACCATCAAAAGGAGTTTCCTTCCCACTTAGACTTCTTATGGATCTGGAACTCCACATGGAAAATCCCAGAGCCAGATGGCTGGCAAGCTGCCATCTGTCTGCCTGTGGTGCAGAGTGCTGGTGGGATGAGGCTCTGGCTGCACAGCTCCTCAGTGACTTGGGGTACTGCAGAGATGCTGTTCAACTGAGCACCTTGCAGGTGCCATGCCAATGCGTCCCGCTGTGAGCTGGAGCACAACTGGTTCTGGTCAGGGTTGTGACTTCCCAGCTCAGTCTCTAGTCACTGAAGCACCTTTTTCAGGTCAGGGCAGGTTTGCACAGTAGGGAGAAGCTGATGGGGAGAGCTCCTGCCAAGGTTGGCTGCAGAAGAACTCTTCCTGAGACTTGCTCCTCTGCACACCAAGGGCACTGCCACAGCTTGTGCCCCACTTTTAGGAGTAGGAAGGCAGAGATGGTACCTGTGGGGAGGAGTAGCCAGGACAGGTGAGCCTCAGCTGCCCAACAAGGGATAGCTCATGGATAATATCTTCAGGAGCAAGCTGATGGATGCCCAGAGTCAAGCCTCTTCTTCCTTGGCTGGTGTTCCAGGAGAACTCTGTCCTTTCCTTCCATCCCAATTCCTGTGCTCCTTAATCCAATTCCAGAATCAAGCCCCTGAGTTTGTTTCCCATCTGCTGCTGAGTCCAGCCTGGGACTTGCCCAGTGCCTGTCCTCAGCATCAGCGGTGCTAATGGTGCTGCCATTGCCATCAGGGCTTGGGCTGGTTCTCACTTTGTTGTTCTTTCCATCCCAGCTGGTTGGGTTTCTCTCCCACCCCATCAGTCTCTCTCCCTTCTTCCCTTTCTCTTGCCTTTGTGCAGGCAGAGGGCTTCATGGAGTGCCTCTGGCACTTGTCTGGTAGCCAGCCCAACCCTGGCCCTTGACATGGGGGCATTTTACTGACTGAATCTAAATACTTCAGGGATCCTGCCCAGAGTGAGAAGACTTAGCTGAGACAACCCTTTTGGAAGGAATTGCAGGCAGAGGGATGTATCAGGCTGATGTTTTCCTCCAGGCCCTGGTGCTCTGCAGACTTTTTCAGAGCTCACTTTCCAGTTAATAAAGCTGTCCCTTCCAATCAATTTTACTCTAATCCCTGAGAGGACAGAGCCTTTTAAATCCAATGGAAAATGTTAATAAACCTTCATCTTGGTTGGGCTCTTCCCTAATTCAGTGAGAGCTGTCAGCACCTTCCATTCCCCACAGCCAGCGCTCCCAGTCGCACGCTGCACTGCTTCCCGTCTGCCTGGGCACGGTCCGTAAGAGCACCCTTCCAAAGGGCTTTTGGCTCCTGATTTCTCATGTCTCATCCAGTGTGGCAGACACCTCTGAGCAAGGCTTTCCACAGGGGAAATCACAGAATCACTCTGCTTGCCCACCTTCATAAATTCCTAGGCCAGTTTGGGTTGGAAAGGACCTCAAAAGAATCACCCACTTGCAAACCTCCTGCCATGGGCAAGGACACCTCCCACTAGAACAGGTGCACAGGGCCTCAGAGAATCATAGAATGGGTTAGGTTGAAAGGGACCTCAAAGCTTAGCCAGTTCCAAGCCCTGCCATAGGCAGGGACACCTGCCACTGGAACAGGTCACTCAAGGCCTCATCCAAACTGGCCTTGAGCACCTCCAGGCAGGTTGTGGAGCACAGAAGCACCCAATGTGATCAAAGATCCCTGGGCAACCTGTGCCAGTGTCTCAGCACCCTCACTGCAAACAATTTCTTCCTAAAATCCAATTTCAATCTCCTATCTGACACTTTAAACCCATTGCTCCTCGTCCTGTCACAACAACACCTTGTCAATAGTCCCACCCCAACCCTCCTCTAGCCCCCTTCAGACACTAGAAGGCCACTCCAAGATCTCCTGAAAGTCTTCTCTTCTCCAGGCTCCATGACCCCCCCCTTCTCTCCAGAGACCAGCAGTTCCTCTTGTAGCAGCAAGAAGCAGTTGAACAATATCTGCTGCTCTTCTCTTGGATGAGGCATTCCAAGAGCTGTCACCAATCACCAGCAGCCCAGGGCAGCCCTAGTGCCAGGTGAGTGGTTCAGGTGAGGTAGGACCTAACACTTGGATAAAGTCCAAGGGGTAATAATAGACAGGAGCTGAACATGAGCCAGCAGTGTGTGCCCAGGCAGCTGAACAAGAGCCAGCAGTGTGCCCAGGCAGCTGATGTGAGCCAGCAGTGTGCCCAGGAAGCTGAACATGAGCCAGCAGTGCACCCAGGCAGCCAAGAAGGCCAATGGCATCCTGGCTGGGATTAAAAATGTTGCGGCCAGCAGGAGCAGGGAGGTGATTGTCCCCTTGGACTGGGCTCTGCTGAGGCCACAGCTCGAGTGCTGTGTTCAGTTTTGGGCACTGCAATACAAGAGAGATGTGGAGGTGCTGGAGTGGGTCCAGAGGAGGGCAACAAAGCTGGGGAAGAGCCTGGAGAATAAATCTGATGAGAAGAGACTGAGAGAGCTGGGAATGGTCAGTGTGAGGAAGAGGAGGCTGAGGGCAGACCTCATTGCTGGCTACAGCTACCTGAAGGGACATTGTGGAGAGGCTGCTGCTGGGCTCTGCTCACAGGGAACTGGAGACAGAACAAGGGGGGATGGCCTCAAGCTGAGGCTGGGGAGGTTTAGATTGGACATGAGGAAAAAGTTTTTCCTGGAGGGAGTGGTCAGGGAGTGGAATGAGCTGCCCAGGGAGGTGGTGGAGTCACCCAGCCTGGGTGTGTTTCAGGGTGGTTTGGCTGTGGTGCTTAGGGCTATGGTTGAAGGTGAATCTTGTAGAGCAGGGTTCTAGACTGGCCTTGGTGCTGCTGAGGGCTGTGCCAGCCTGCACGGTGCTGTGGTTCTGTAAGCTTGGAATCACAGAATCATTTCATTTGGAAAAGACTTTTAAGATTGCTGAGTCCAACCCTTACCCCAGCACTGCCAGGTCACCACTAAACATGTCCCTCAGCAACCACATCTCCATGGCTTTGAAGTCCCTCCAGGAATGAGGACTCCACCAGTGGCCTGGGTAACCTGGGCCTTGACAGCTCTCAAGGAGAAGACCTTGTTCCTAATCTCGCAGTCTGTGATCCAGCACACAAGATGCAGATTTCATCACAGGGACAATGGGATGGGGTCACAGAATCATAGAATCAATCAGGTTGGAAAAGACCTTTCCTGTTGGCTGCCAGATGGCAAATCTGAGGAAAAGTCTAGAGAATAGGTCTGGAGTCCTGGGGTTGTTCAGCCTGGAGAAAAGGAGGCTGAGCTCAGACCTTCTGGTTCTCTACAACTCCTTCAAAGGAGGTTGCAGCCAGGTGGGGATCGGTGTCTCCTGCCAAGGAACAAACAATAGGACAAGAGGAAATGGCCTCAAGTTGCCCCATGGGAGATTTAGGTTGGAGGATGGCCATGAGGAGCAATTTCTTCCCCTTGAGTGTTGTCCAGGCCTGGCCCAGGCTGCCCAGGCTGGATGGATCTTGGCAGCTGAGAATTTGGGCACAAGTGATGGAAAAAGAGAAAATGGCTTCAAGTTGCACCAAAAGAGGTTTAGGTTGGACAAGCAACAGAAGAAGGGGACACATCCTCAAGCTGTGCCAGGGCAGGTTCAGGCTGGATGTTAGGAGGAAGTTGTTGGCAGAGAGAGTGATTGGCATTGGAATGGGCTGCCCAGGGAGGTGTTGAAGCCAAGCCTGGATGAGGCACTTAGTGCCATGGTCAGATTGATTAGTTGGGGCTGGGTGCTAGGTTGGACTGGATGAGCTTGGAGGTCTCTTCCAACCTGATTGATTCTATGGTTCTATAAGGAACAATTCTGCCTAGGGCAATGGTGGAGTCACCATCCCTGGAGCTATTTCAATGGTGTGTGGATGTGCTGCTGAGGGACATGGTTTAGTGGCAGTGGTTTAGCAGCAGTGGTGAGACTGTGAGCTCTAGGCAAGTGGTTGGACTTGATGATCATAGAATCACAGAATGTCAGGGGCTGGAAGGGACCTCAAAAGATGATCTGATCCAACCCCCCTGCCAGAGCAGGATCACCTAAAGCACTGATCTCAAAGATCTCTTCCAGCCTTAACAGTTCTATGACTTTCCTCCCTTGACAAACTCTGGCCCAGGCTGCCCAGGCCAGTGGTGGAGTCCCCATCCCTGGAGGTGTTTCAAAGCCATGTAGAGGTAGTGGTGAGGGCCATGGTTTAGAGGTGACCTGGCAGTGCTGGGTTAAGGGGTTGGCCTTGAGCTTAGAAGTCTCTTCCAGCTGAAACAATCCTGTGATTCTCCCAAGTGCATCCACTCTGAGGCATTTGCTCTGTCTGGCAAAGATGTTATTTTGCCAAAGAATGAAGCTGTGGGTGTTGAAATGCACCCCCAGAGGAAGCCCCAGCCTAGCTGCAGGTCAGTGATGGGCCACAGAGATCATTCAGCTGTCTTCCCCTCGCAGGCCATCCTTCCCGCGCTGTTTTGTGCCTAGCAGGCACAGCTGCCCTTGGCCGAGCGCCAGCACCGCCACCCAGCCTGACACCGTCACGATGCAAACGGGCACGAGAAGTGCCTCATCTCTCCCCATCGACCACCTCCTCACATTTCAGACCAGTGGCCACGTCGAGATGCCTTTGCACAGAGCTTCAGCCAGCGTCTACTTGATTGAAGGCTGGAAATGAGCCTTAAAGAAAAGGACATCAGACTATTTACCCACATCCAGCAGGACTTCCTGCTGCTCCGCTGCCAACACAGCTCCTCAGCCTGATGTTTAATTCAGTGCAGACCTTGTAGTGGAATAACAGCAAGCCAAGCTTTTATTAACATTTCCTTCCTTGAAGCCTCAAAGCAGGCAGTGACATTAGAGCCAGGATGGGTGGGGAATTGGGAACCAGGAGAGCTCTTAGCTGGAACAAGAACGCTTCAGAGTAGCTCAGCCGTCACAGAGGCACAGAATTAACCAGGCTGGAAAAGATCTCTGAGATCATCAAATCCAACCTAGCACCTAACCCTTCTCATTAACTAACCCATGGCACTAAGTGCCTCAGCCAGCCTTCTCTGAAACACCTCCAGGGATGGGGACTCCACCATCTCCCCCAGGCAGCCCATTCCAATGCCAATCACTCTTGTTGGAAAGAACTTCCTCCTAACATCCAGCCTGACCCTGCCCTGGTGCCACTTGAGGCTGTGTGCTCTTGTTCTGTTGCTGGTTGCCTGGCAGAAGAGACCAACCCCATCTGATTACAACCTCCCTGCAGGTAGCTGCAGACAGCAATGAGCTCTGCCCTGAGCCTCCTCTTCTGCAGGCTGCACACCCCCAGCTCCCTCAGCCTCTCCTCACAGGGCTGTGCTCCAGGCCCCTCCCCAGCCTTGCTGCCCTTCTCTGGACACCTTCCAGCACCTCAACATCTCTCTTGAATTGAGTGACCCACAAAAGAAAACACAAACAAAACCAAACAGAAGGACAATTTAAAGCACTCCTGGGAAAGTCATTATTTGTAGAGAGAACCTGGATAATCTGAGCTGGGAAGGATTATTTTAAGTCTTGCAGGAAACAGGGTTGCTAAACATCCCTGAGCCCCTTCATGTGGGTGAATCTGTGCCCTGGCTGGTCCCCACCCTTAGCCCAAAGCTGGGAACAACTAGAAAGGGGCTGGGAACTTTCACCCCTCTTTGAAAGAGGAGGTTTAGGTTGGACATGACAAACAATTTCTTCCCCAAAAGGGTTGCCAAGGCCTGGCCCAGGCTGCCCAGGACAGTTCCCATCTCTGGAGGGGTTTCAAAGCTGTGGAGATGCGGTGCCAAGGGACATGGTTGAGTGGTGACCTGGCACTGTTGGGCTGGCTGATCTTAAAGGTTTCTCCAATCAAAATGATTCCGAGATTTAGTATCTCCTCTCTGCTCAGAGGCTGGGAACTGCTCTCATCCCAGCTCCACTACTGTCCTTGGGAGGAACTTGTGTTCTTTCTGCCTAGGGCTGGAGTCATCCACCTCTGCTGAGGAGAGGCAGCACATCCAGCAGCACTTGAGGGGACTCTGGGTGGCAAAGAGGAGAGGAGTTTTATTGCTCAAGACAGCTAATAATGCACTTTATGAGATGGCTGGAGGAGGCTCTGTGCAGTACAGGCTGTGCTAGACACAGACATATGAACCCCTCAGGGCTGCTTGAGAGGCATCAGGCTCTGCTGCAAACCCAGCAGAAGCTGTCCCCATTAACCTCTGCCTGGGGTGCAGCCATCAGCCTTCCCACAGCAAAGAGTGGAGCCCCAGCAGAGCCTCTCAAAAGAAGGCACACTTCTTGAGTCCCTGACAAACCCCTGTGAACAGAAAGCAAAGCCAATCTGATTGTCAGGTTGGGTCTCCTCATTCGGTGACTCATAACCATGTTGCTCCTCCAGCATCAGCTGTGCTGAGCCCTCAATAATGCCATGGAACAGGCAGTCAAGGCTCTCCAGACTACTACAGAACGGAGCCAAGATGTGCCATGAGTGCTGCCAGGGGCTTTGCTACCACCTCTGAGACTCAATGGGTTTCTAAACATGCTGCAGGAAAGGCAGCTGGTGTGAAAAATGGTGCTTGCTCTTCTGGTGTCCCCTGCATGGGTAGGAACCTTCTTGCATGAGGTCCATGGGGCTGCAGGGCAGCTCGGAGAGCCAAAGGGCAAGTGACAGTACAGGCTGGGAGGTGATCTGCTGGAAAGCAGCCCTGTGGAGAGTGCTGGTGGAGAACATCCATGGCACAGCAATGTGCCCTTGTGGCCAAGAGGCCAATGGGATCCTGGGGGGCATTAAGCAGAGTGTGTCCAGCAGATCCAGGGAGGTTCTCCTCCCCCTCTACTCTGCCCTCCTGAGACCTTGTTTTGATCACTGCCTTCAGTTTTGAGCTCCCCAGTTGAAGAGGGACAGGGATCTGCTGGAGAGGGTCCAGTGGAGGGCTACGAGGATGCCTAGGGGACTGGAGCAGTGCCTGGTGAGGAGAGGCTGAGGGTTCCAACCCCTGCCATAGGCAGGGGACACCTCCCACTAGAACAGGTCACTCAAGGCCTCATCCAACCTAGCCTTGAGCACCTCCAGGCAGGTTGTGGATCATAGAATCACAGAATGTGAACTTCAATTCAGAATGTGCTTCTGTGCTCCACAGCCTCCCTGGGCAACCTGTGCCAGTGTCTCACCACCCTCACTACAAACAACTTTTTCCTAACATCCACTTTCAATCTCCCCCCTGACACTTTAAATCCATTCCCCCTCGTCCTGTCATTACAAGACCTTGTCAATAGTCCCTCCCCAGCCCTCCTGTAGCCCCCTTCACATACTGGGAGGCCACTCCAAGGTCTCATCTCAGACTATGACAGTTCACTTCTCTTCCTGAGCAGTTAAGGCTCAGTGATCTCAGCTAGAGAGGGGCTGGGTCATCAGATTCAAACTTGTATTAACCAGTGGCTTCGTCTTCAGAGAGCAGAGAGTGGATCAGGTTGGAATTGATCTGTGAAGTTCTTCTAGCCCAACCACCTTGCCATGAGCAGGGACATCTGCAACTATAGCAGGTTGCTCAGAGCCCCAGACAACCTCATCCGGAATGGTGCCAGGGAGGGGGCATCTCCCACCGCTCTGGCAACCCAGGCCTGGCTCACACCACCCTCAGTGTCAAACATTTCTCCCTTCTCTCCAGTCTGAATGTCTGTCTGAGCTTTGTTCCTGGTAGTGTTCAGACCCACCCCTGAGGAGGGGTCAAGACCACCTAGGGTCAGGTTCAAGGTTTCTCCCCCTGGAGTGTTAACCCTACATAGTTTCAAACCAGCACTCTTTGATGGGTTCTTTGCCTTATCTTCCACTGTGCTCAAAACAAACCAATTGCTTTTTTCTCTTCCCTAGTTCATCTCTGCTGTGAGTCCTCCAAAGTGTCACCATGTACCAGCCCTGAGTACCCCAGCTGGGCTGGTGACACTGGAACGGAGACCAGGAGCTTGTGGCCACTCTGCAAAGGAAACGGCCACAGCCAGGCTTAGACTGCTATCTAGACAGGTATCAACATATCCACAACGGCTTTCAGACAGTAATGGGGAGGTAATTAAGACAAATAGGAGGGAAGAACCTCACTGCTGCCTACAGCTACCTGCAGAGACATTATGGAGGGGCTGCTGCTGGGCTTTGCTCACAGTAACTGAAGACAGAACAAGCTGAGGCTGGGGAGGTTTAGACTGGAAATAAGGAAAAAGTTTTTTTCACAGAAAGAGTGGTCAGAGAGCAGCAAGAGCTGCCCAGGGAGGTGGTGGAATCACCCATGCTGGATGTGTTTAAAAGTGGTTTGGCAGTGGTGCTTGGGGCTATGGTGCAAGGTGACTCTTGCAGAGTAGGGTTCTAGGCTGGACTTGATCCTGCATGGTGCTGTGATGTGCCAGCCTGCATGGTGCTGTCATTCTGTGACTCTGTGACTGATTCTGTGATGCTGTGATTCTGTGATGCTGTGATTCTGTGATGCTGTGACTCTGTGACTGTGACTCTGTGATTCTCTGACCTATACTGCTGCAGAGGATCTTTTTTTCTTTCCTGGAAGGCAGGACTTGTTTGAGCAGGATTTCTGATGTGGGAACAGGAAAACTTGACAAATGGAAATCATAGAATCAGCCAGGTTGGAAGAGACCTCCAAGCTCATCCAGTCCAACCTAGCACCCAGCCTTGGACAATCAACCAGACCATGGCACTAAGTGCCTCATCCAGGCTTTTCCTGAACACCCCCAGGGACGGTGACTCCACCACCTCCCTGGGCAGCCCATTCCAATGCCAATCACTCTCTCTGCCAACAACTTCCTCCTAGCATCCATCCTTGACCTCCCCCGGCACAACTTGAGGCTGTGTCCCCTTGTTCTGTTGCTGGTTGCCTGGCAGAAGAGCCCAACCCCACCTGGCTACAACCTCCCTTCAGGTAGCTGCAGACAGCAATGAGGTCTGCCCTCAGCCTCCTCTTCTGCAGGCTGCACACCCCCAGCTCTCTCAGCCTCTCCTCATAGGGTTTGTGTTCCAGGCCCCCCACCATTCCATGCAACATGTAATTGAACCCTGCAACTCATTAGCACTGGGAGCCATGGTGGCAAAATCTTTCATAGCATCTCTGAAGAGAGGGAAAACACACAGAGCGAACAAGGAGACCAGGTTAGTTCATGTCCTGGTGGAGAGAGAGGACAAGCTCTGGAGGTCCTGCTTGCAGTGGTAAGCAGCTGAGATGGCTCTGCATTGGTGTCCCAAGAGGAGGAGGAGAGGAGTTTGGATCTGGGTAGGGGTTGTGTAGAACTGGAGGAAATCATAGAATCACAGAATGGTTTAGGTTGAAAGGGAGCTCAAAGCTTAGTCAGTTCCAACCGCCCACCATAGGCAGGGACACCTCCCACTAGAACAGGTCTCGCAAGGCCTCATCCAACCTGGCCTTGAACACCTCCAGGCAGGTTGTGGAGCACAGAAGCACAGAATGTGTCACATTCTGTGATTCTGTGATCCTGACCTTGCTGGGCAACTTGTGCCAGTGCCTCACCACTCTCACCACAAACAACTTCTTCCTAACATCCCCTTTCAATCTCTCCTCTGCAAGTTTAAACCCATTCCTCCTCCTGTCATTACCAGACCTTGTCAATAGTCCCTCCTCAGCCCTCCTGTAGCCCCCTTCAGATACTGGAAGGCCACTCCAAGGCCTGCTGGAAGCCTTCTCTTCTCCAGGCTGCAGAGCCCCAACTCTCTCAGCCTGTGCTCATAGCAGAGCTGCTGCAGCCCTTTGAGCACCTTCAGGACCTCCGCTGGACTGGCTCCAACAGCTCCATGTCCTGAAATGGCTTGAAATTGCCCTAGGGAGGTTCAGATTGGATATTAGAACAATTTCTTTGCTGCAAGAGTGATCAGGCATTGGAACAGGCTGCCCAGGGAGGTGAGGAAGTCACCATCCCTGGGGCTGTTCAGGAAACCTGTGGCCATGGCACTTTGGGACAAGGTTCTAGTGAGAGGTGTCCCTGCCTATGGCAGGGGGTTGGAACTGGGTGAGCTTTGAGGTCCCTCCCAACCTAAACAGTTCTATGAGTCTAGGATTCTATGGTTTGGCAGCCATGGTGGTAGGTTGGCAGTTGGACTCCACGACCTCAGAGGGCTTTTCCAATCAAAACCATTCTGGGACTCTGTGAGATTCTGAAATACACCTTTGTCAGTCTGCTGTTTCCAGAACAATCAGCTCATTTCTTTGCCTTGATGAAATGACTTACTTATGGCTGAGAGGAGCAGGGGAATAGGGCAAGCTTGGGCCAGTCTTTGAGAACCCTTTCAGTCAATCTTATGTCCAACTTAAACTTCCTCACTGGTGCAACTTGAGGCCATTTCCTCTTGTCCCTTGTCCACTTGTTCCTTGTGAGAAGACACCAACCCCCACCTGGCTACAACCTCCTTTCAGGGTGTTGTAGGGTGGCAGAAGATCTCCCTTCAGCCTCCTTCTCTCCAGGCTGAACAACCCCAGCAAGCTCAGCATGCTCTGTTGAATTAAGGCTGTGAATCCCTGCTCTGTCCCCTCCCTTATCCACATCTGAGGATGGGAACTAGGTTGGCATCTGATTTTCCAGCATGGGAGATAGAGTAGATCTATGATGTGGTTTCAAACTGCACTGTGAGAGGTTGAAGTTGGACACGAAGAACAATTTCTTTCCCAAAAGGTTTGCCAAGACCTGGCCCAAGCTGCCCAGGGCAGTGGTGGAATCCCCATCCCTGGAGGAGGTTCAAATCTGTGTAGATGTGGTGCTGAGAGACCTGGTAGTGATAGGAGCAGGGGGAATGGAACCAAGCTAGAAATGGGGAGATTCAGAGTGGATGTTAGGAAGAAGTTGTTCAGCATGAGGGTGGTGAGAGCCTGGCAGGGGTTGCCCAGGGAGGTGGTGGAAGCCTCATGCCTGGAGGTGTTTAAGGCCAGTTTAGATGAGGCTGTGGGCAGCCTGCTCTAGTGTGAGGTGTCCCTGGGCATGGCAGGGGGGTTGGAACTGGCTGATTGTTGTGGTCCCTTCCAACCCTGACTGATTCTGTGATTCTGTGGTTTAGTGGTGACCTGGCAGTGCTGGATGATCTCAGAGGTCTTTTTCCAACCTAACTGCTGAGGGAGATGGTTCAGTGGTGACCTGGGAGAGAGTGAGGTCTGCCTCCAAAAGGGTTATTTTGAAATGGTGCCCATTCATGTGGCTTGTAGGAATCCCTCACCCCTCATTACTCCCCACTGCAGCTGACCACCTCAATGAGACTACTCTTTCTGTCCTTCACTTAGGTAATTGCACTGCTCTTTGAATCAGAGTCATTAACAGCCTGACTTTTCAGCTGAATCCTTCCCTGCCTTAAATTAAGGCAGAGCTCTGGAACTGGAGAGCTGTTTATGCCCATTATATGACAGGGATCTGAGCTGTGTTAGGAGAAGGAGTGGTGGGAACCTGCAAATCACCCTGAACAGAGCTGACAGCTTCTATTTGTAACAAAGATGAGCAGCTCTGGTCTGGGGTAATTCAGGCAGTGCAGACATTTCAGACTATTCCAAAGGCAATTTAAAGGCAACAAGGCAAGATGTTTCTAGAAGCCACTAGGCTGGTGGCAGCATGCTAATACCAGCTCCTCAAGGTGCCATCTGCAGCCAGTTTGCTTATGATACCAAACTAGAAGAAGCAGCTGGTACAACATCAGTGCTGCCATCCAAGGAGACCTGGACAGGCTGCAGAGCTGGGCAGAGAGGAACCTCATGAGTGTCAACAAGAGTTAAGTATGGAGTCCTGCACCTGGAGAGGAAAAATCCCCTGCACCAGTAGAGATCACAGAACCACAGCACCATGCAGGCTGGCACAGCCCTCAGCAGCACCAAGCCCAGCCTAGAACCCTACTCTGCAAGATTCACCTTCAACCACAGCCCTAAGCACCACAGCCAAACCACCCTGAAACACAGCCAGGCTGGGTGACTCCACCACCTCCCTGGGCAGCTCATTCCACTCCCTGATGACTCTCTATGGGAAAAACCTTTTCTTAATGTCAAATCCAACCCTCCCCAGCATCAGCTTGAGGCCATCCCCCCGTGTTCTGTCTCCAATTCCCTGTGAGCAGAGCCCAGCAGCAGCCTCTCCACAATGTCCCTTCAGGTAGCTGTAGCCAGCCATGAGGTCTGCCCTCAGCCTCCTCTTCCTCACACTGACCATCCCCAGCTCCCTCAGTCTCTCCTCATCAGGTTTATTCTCCAGGCTCTTCCCCAGCTTTGTTGCCCTTCTCTGGACCCACTCCAGCACCTCCACATCTCTCTTGTATTGCAGTGCCCAAAACTGAACACAGCACTCGAGCTGTGGCCTCAGCAGAGCCCAGTCCAAGGGGACAATCCCCTCCCTGCTCCTGCTGGCCACAGCATTTTTAATCCCATCCAAGATGCCATTGGCCTTCTTGGCTGCCTGGGCACACTGCTGGCTCTCATCAGCTTCCTGGGCACACTGCTGGTTCTTGTTCAGCTGCCTGGGCACACTGCTGGCTCACATCAGCTGCCTGGGCACACTGCTGGTTCTTGTTCAGCTGCCTGGGCACACTGCTGGCTCACATCAGCTGCCTGGTCACACACTGCTGGCTCATGTTCAGCTCATCTCTATTACAACCCCCAGGTCCCTTTCTGCCAGCAGCTCTCCAGCCACACTGCCCCAAGCCTGCAGTGCTGCTTGGGCTTGTTGTGACCCAAGTACAGGACCTGGCACTTAGCCTTGTTGAAACTCATCCCAGTGATGTTGGTCCATTGATCTAAGCCTATCCAAGTCAAGATGAGGGGTTGAGCAGCTGGAAAGCAGCAGCTCTGTGGAGAAGGACCTGAGAGTGCTGATGGACTCATGGGATAGCAATGTGCACTTGCAGTCAAGAAGGCAAATGGTCTCCTGGGGTGCATGAAGAGTGTGGCCAGCAGGTCAAGGGAGGTTCTTCTCTGCCTCTCCTCTGGTGAGGCCACATCTGGAGTATTGTGTACAGTTCTGGGCTCCACAGTTCAAGAGGGATGGGGGATTACTGTACTGAGTCCAGTGGAGGCTATGAGGATGATGAAGGGTGTAGGATATCTGTCTGATGGGAAAAGGACCTGCGGCTGTTGAGCCTGGAGATGAGAAGACTGTGAGGAGATCTTATTAATGATTACAGAGATATGAAGGGTGGGTTTCAAGAAGGAGAAAGTATCTTTTCAGTGGTGTCCTGTGATAGAAAAAGGGACAGTGGGCACAAACTGGAACCCAGGAGGGTCCACCTGGAGTGGAGGAGAAACTTGCTTGGTGTAAGGGTGCTGGAGCCCTGGAGCAGACTGCCCAGAGAGGTTATGGAGTCTCCTTCTCTGGAGACTTCCAAGACCCATCTGGATGCATTCCTATGCAGTCTGCCTTAGGTGATCCTGCTTCAGCAGAGGGATAGGACTGGATGATCTCCAGAGGTCCCTTCCAATGCCCACCACTCTGTGAGTCTATGATTCTATGGTGGCAATAACTAATTTTCATGCCTTCTGAGCTCTGCTTCCAAGACAATGGCTGAGCAGATGAACTGATGTGTGTGCTCTGCATGCTCCTTTCAACATTTCCTCGACTCTGTTTTGATGGTTTTTGCTCCTATTTTGTGTTCTCATTGTGAGTATTTTCCAGCAGATGACTTAACCAGCCTTAGAAGATGTAAGCTGCTTTAGAGATCATTGAAATGCACAGTTATAAATATTCACACTGTGAACATCAGCTGAGAAGAAATGTGATGTAAGGTCTTCTAAAGTAAGCTCCTCTCAAAGGTCAAGGCTGGGCTGGCCACCAGACAGGTGCCAGAGACTCTCCATGAAGCCCTCTGCCTGCTCAAAGGGCAGAGAAAGGGAAGAAGAGATAGAGACTGATGGGATGGGAAAGAAACTCAACCAGCTGGGATGGAAAGAAGAACAATCCCACGGAATAGAGACAGAGACAAAAAGCAAGAGTCAACCCAACCCCTGATGGCAGTGACAGCACCACTGGCACCACTGATGCTGGGGGCAGGCACTGCACAAGGCCCAGATGAGACTCAGGAGAAGATAGGAGACAGAGTCAGGAGATGGATTCTGGAATTGGATTCAGGAATACATGGATCAAGATGGAAGGCAGAATGGACAGTCCTCCCAGGGGACTCCCCTGCAAGTGTCCCCCCTCCTTGGTGTCCCAGCAAAGAAGAGCCTTGATCCTGGGGATGCCTCGGTTTGCTCCTGAAGATGCCATCCATGGGCTGAAATCCCTTGATGGGCAGTTGAGGGTCACCTGCCCTGGCTGCCTCTCCCCACAGCTGCCACCTCTGCCTTCCTGCCCCTCAAGGTGGGGCACAACCTGTGGCAGTGCCCTTGGTGTGCAGAGGAGCAAGCCTCAGGCAGAGCCTTTCTGCTGCCCAGCTCTTGGCAGGAGCTCTCCCCATCAGCTCCTCCCTGCTAGAAGCAGCCTCTGGCTGTGCAAACTGCCCTGAGCTTCAGAAAGTGCCTCTCTGAGTGGAACATGAGCTGGGGACTCACAGCCCTGACCAGAAGCAGCTCTGGGTGACCTCCAAGCTAGGTATCAAGTAATGTTTTTAAATACCAGCAGAACGATTCCTGTCTTTGCCCAGCTTTGCCACACGGTTTTGCAGTGACCCAAGACACAGCATCTTCTCTGCCTGCACCTGCTAATACCAAGCATGGCTGGAGGGAATGGTGTCTGTTCATTAGAGACAAATTATTCCTGCAGCCTGGTGTTTTCTTTTTTCTCCCCTGACCTCTCACCCTTCTGAGCAGAAAACACCCCTAAATTCCAAACCCCTGGTGGGAATTTGTGCATTCACAGGCTGGTGAAGCTGGGCAGGAGGACTGGTTTCATGATGACTTCACAGTGCAGAGAGTTTTATGAAGTGCCCTTTGCTGCCTTCTTAACTCCTATTGTCTGAATAACCTTTGAAAATAAAGACAAAGTCATTCAAGAGCTGTAGAGCTCCGTGGGTGCTCTGCACACCCCTCCACCAGGCTGCAGCAGCCATGGGGCTCAGAAGCAGAGCACCACAGAAGATCAGCAGGAATGGCCCCCAAGGGCTTTGGTTTGCACTGAGGAGAGTCTATCCCCGGCTCAGATATAGGCAGAGCAAACAAATGACACAGAAATACAGCATGGGAAGGACCTCTGGAGATCATCACCCACAGCCCTGAAGGTTGCCCTGGAGGTGTTCAAAAAATGTGTGCACAGGGAACTTTGGGACAGGGTTTCGTGGCCCTGGTGGTGCTGAGCGTTTGAGTTGCCAATTTTAGAGGTCTTTTCCCCAAAGCCCCTCCAATTCTGTGATTGTATTGATCACAATGTCCAGCTGGGTTTGGAATCCCTCCAGAGCAGGAGACTCCACAGCCTCTCTGGGCAGGCTGCTCTTGATGTCTATATCCAGTGCCATTCTGGGGTGGATTAGAAGGGCTGCGGTTAGGAGGTTGAGAGAGGTTCTCCTGCCCCCCTACTCGGCCCTGCTGAGGCCACATCTGGAGCACTGTGTCCAGTTATGGGGCTCCCAGTTCAAGAGGGACATAGAAGTGCTTGAGAGAGTCCAGCACAGAGCCACAAAGATGCTGAAGGGAATGGAACAGCTCTGTTAGGAGGAGAGCCTGAGGGAGCTGGGGCTGTGCTGCTGGGAGAGGAGGAGACTGAGAGGTGACCTCAGCAATGGGTATCAATATGTGCAGGTGAGTGGCAGGAGGCTGGAGCCAGGCTCTGCTGGGTGATGCCCAGTGCCAGGCCAAGGGGCACTGGGTGGAAGCTGAGGCAGAGGAAGTGCCATGGAAACATGAGGAGGAATTTTTCTCCTGTGAGGGTGACAGAGCCCTGGAAGAGGCTGCCCAGGGGGGCTGTGGAGTCTCCCTCTCTGGAGCTATTCCAAACCCACCTGGATGTGTTCCTGTGTGATCTGGTCTAGGAGATCCTGCTGTGGCAGGGGGGTTGGACTGGATGAGCTTTGGAGGTCCCTTCCAGCCCCTGACATTCTGTGATTGTGTGATCCACAAACTTCCAGGCTGACTCAATGATGACAAATTACAGTGATCACAAATAAACTTTAAACCAGGGACCACTTTCTGAACCAGAGAATCATTTTGGTTAAAAGAGAGCTTTAAAATCATCAAGTCCAACCAGTAACCCAGCAGTGCTAAGTCCACCACTAAGCCATATCCCTTAGCACCACACCCACACAGCTACAGGTTAGGTTGCAGGCTGACTTGTTGGAAAGCAGCTCCATGGAGAAGGACCTGGGAGTGCTGGTGGACAAGTTCCCCCAGAGACAGCATTTTGCCCGGGTGGCCAAGAATGGCAGTCTGGGCTGCATGAAGGAGAGTGTGGCCAGAAGGTCAAGTGAGGTTCTCCTGCTCCTCTACTCTGCTAGGGAGTACTGAAGGGAGTCCAGGGAAGGCTCCAAAGATGCTGAGGGCTCTGGAGCACCTCTGTGAGGAGGAAGGGTTGAGAGACCTGAGGCTGTTTAGTCTTGAGCCTGAGAGGGCATCTTCTCAATGCTCAGCAAGAGCTAAAAGACTGTGGGGGGCAAGAGGATGGGGCCAGACTCTTCTCAGGGGTGCCCAGGGACAGGACCATAGAATCATGGAATCACAGGATCACAGAATGTCAGGGGCTGGAAGGGACCTCCAAAGCTCATCTGGCCCAGCCCCCCCATGCCAGAGCAGGATCACTCAGAGCAGCCTCTTCCAGGGGTCTGTCACCCTCACAGGGAAAAATATTCTCCTTCAGGGTCACATGGATCCTCCTGTGCCTCAGCTTCCACCCAGTGCCCCTTGGCCTGGCACTGGGCATCACCCAGCAGAGCCTGGCTCTGGCCTCCTGGCACTCACTTTTACATACTGATAACCATTGATGAGGATGATGGGCAGTGGGTGAAAACTGGAACCCAGGAGGTTCCATCTGAAGATGAGGAGCAACTTCTTTGTTGTGAGGGTGCTGGAGGCCTGGAACAGGCAGGTCTCCTCCACTGCCTGCTCTCTGTGGAGCATGAGTCCCCTGTGGTGCCTTCTGTGTGTCACCATAGCTCAGGATTTAAAACTGTCCATGGGTAACGACAAATGGTTTGAAGAAACTTTGCTTTCACCCAGCCCAGTTTGGCTCAGTTATCTCCTTGGTGGCTTAAGGCTGCTGCCTCTGTTTTGCTGCTGCAGCACATCCTGGAATAGCAAAGAATGTCAGGAGGTTGTCAGGTGTCTGCCAGGCCTGCCCAGCCTCTTCCTTCCCTCAAAGCAACTGGCAACATCCATCAGGGTGGAATGGGAGGGAGAGGAATCTTTCCATGATGGACAAAACAGGAACTGTGGTGGTTTGGGTGTCCCCTGCCTCCCCCCCACTTTCAGAAATCACCCAGACTAGACTCAGCAGGCTCTGGAAATATGAATGCAGCTTCTATTTACAGCTGGCACAGTGTACAAGCAGATAGTTACAGTATGTACAGTTATAGACAGAAATAGACAAGGGAAAAGGTAATACAGACACAGCTCCCCTCCCAGAAACCTGAGTCCCCAGGAGGGGCTCTCAACCACCCCTCACCTTCCCCCTACCCCTCTCAACCTTACCCCATTCCCAAGGAAGAATGGAAGCTCGGCCAGGAGGATTAAGAAGCAAAGGTGAATCAGCCAAAGGAAATGGAGGGTGAGGTTAGAGAGTGAGATGGAGTTCAGCCAGCAGCCCAGAGCTCCCCAGCAGGCGAAGTGCTGAGAGCAAAGTCGAGAGCCAAGTGTCAAGTGACTTTATCTATGTTTTCCTTTCCTTTTTTACACATCCCAGCAAGACTGTGAGGGAAGAAGACCTCACCATTGTTTTCATTTCACAGCCTATGATCTAGTCCTTCTGTCCAAAACATTCTAGCTAGGCTCAAACTAGCACAGGAACTGAGGAACCACACTCTAGGAGAAGCTCAATCTGTGAACAAGAGCATGCACTAGCAGGAGCTCAAGCTGTGAGCAGCAGCAGGCTCTAGCTGGAACTGAAGCTGTGAGCAGGAGCAGGCTCGAGCAGGAGCAGGCTCGAGCAGGAACTGAAGCTGTGAGCAGGAGCAGGCTCTAGCTGGAACTGAAGCTGTGAGCAGGAGCAGGCTCGAGCAGGAACTGAAGCTGTGAGCAGGAGCTGGGAACCAGAAGGGGTGATAAGGTGGAGGTGAGCCCCAGGGAGCACATCCCAGGCTCTCCAGTGCACCAGCTTAATGCACACAAGTCCAAGCAGGAGCAGCAGAAGTCATCTGGACAGTGTGCTAAGGTTGCTGCAGCCGACAGCAGAGCTGAGTCATGTGTCAGGTTAAGGCAGCAGTGGCAGAGGACTGGAGCAGCTTTTTTGTCACAAAGATCAAGTTCAGCTCATATTGTTGTGCCCTCAGAATGTCACTGCTGGAGACTGGCTGTGGCATTTCCACCTAAGAGAACAAGACAGTTTGACAGCCATGGGCAGTGAGTGCACCAGCTCTGGCTGCAGAAAGGTCCACCCCAAGGAGCATTTGCTACACCATGAAAAACAACCACTGGTTTCACCCAGATCCAGCAGGGTTGGGCTCTGACTTATCAATGGCCTTGTCAGGTGCCTCCCCAGGCAAAGTTTCTGTAGTTCACACCCACTCTGGTGCTTTGTCCAGCACCCTCACACCAAATAACTTCCTCATTTTATTTCCCAGAGAGAGTGATTGGCATTGGAATGGGCTGCCCAGGGAGGTGGTGGAGTCACCATCCCTGGAGGTGTTCCAGCAAAGCCTGGCTGGGGCACTTAGTGCCATGATCTGGTTGATTGGCCAGGGCTGGGTGCTAGGTTGGACTGGATGAGCTTGGAGGTCTCTTCCAACCTGGTTGATTCTATGCTTCTATGATTCCTCCTGTTCAGATGTAAGTCCATAAGTTGCAGTTTCTGCCTCTTGCCCCTATTCCTGTCACTGGGCACCTCTGGCATTTAAACTGGATGTTAGGAAGAAGTTCTTACCAGTGAGGGTAGTGAGACACTGGCACAGGTTGCTCAGGGAGGCTGCGGGGCACAGACTCACAGAATGTGATCCTCGAGGCCTTCATGATCTTTGATCATATTCTGTGCTCCACAACCTCCCTGGAGGTGTTCAAGTCCAGCTTGGATGAGGCCTTGAGCAACCTGCTCTAGTGGGAGGTGTCCCTGCCTGTAGCAGAGGGTCAGAACTGGCTGAGCTTTGAGATCCCTTCCAACCTAAACAGTTCTACAGTTCTGTGATTCTATGACAAGAGTGGCCCTAATCTCTTGCCCCCCCACAGGTCCTTTAGCTCTTGCTGAACATTGAGAAGATGCCTTCTGGGGCTGCTCTCCTCCAGTCAGGGCTGTTGGTGCTGACTAGGTTGGGACAATCAGAAATTCATTCCTTGATATATTTATCCTCAACATTTTGAACCCATCCCTGCATTCTCTAACACTTCAAACCTACTTTGCTTCCCCACCACACTGAGCACAGACCTCACTGCTTTCAGGGGCTGTGTTTCCTAACCTGGAGAGTGTGACTGTAATGGCAGAGCTGGGACACCCTGGGATGGTCAACCAGCAGAATCACAGAATGGTTTAGGTTGGAAAGGGACTTCAAAGCTCGTCCAGTTCCAACCCCCTGCAGGGACACCTCCCACTAGAACAGGTCACCCAAGGCCTCATCCAGCCTGGCCTTGAACACCTCCAGGGAGGCAGCATTCGTGAAATCCAAGAACTCACCATGGTCACCTTCACACAAAGCAGAGCCCAGAGCCTCCTCATTGATTCAGCTCTGCTGCTGTTATTGGATTGGGTTACCCAGAGGTGTGCTTGAGGCCCCATTCCTGAAGACATGGGAGGTCAAACTTGATGAGGCCCTGAGCAACTTGATCTAATAGGAGATGAAGCTGTAGTTGCAGAAGCTGAAGGGACCTGCAAGAAAGCTGGGGAGAGACTTTTTAGAGTCTGTAAAAAGCCTGTAGTGATAGGATGAGGGGCAATGATTCTCAGCTGGAAGAGGGGAGATTGAGACTGGAGATCAGGAAGAAATTCTTTCCAGTGAGGGTGGTGAGACACTGGGACAGGTTGCCCAGGGAGGCTCTGGATGCCCCCTCCCTGAAGGTGTTGAAAGCCAGGTTGGATGGGACCTTGGGCAACCTGGGAGATGTTCCTGTCTGTGGCAGCCCTAAGTCTCTGCTCACTGCAGGGAGTTTGGACAAGATGACCTTTGATTGTCCCTTCCAACCTGATACAATCTGAGAAGCTTCTGTGATTCTATTTTCAGCTCTCCCTTTTTCCTCAGCTCCAAATCCTCCTTCCTACCCTGTTTATTTCTCCTCCCCTGTTGATGGGTGTTGGGAATTTCTCCATGGTGGAACATTTAAGATCATTCCTTCTCCTTTCCTCCCTGGGAAGTTGAAGCATAGGAGGTTCCATGTGAACCTGAGGAGGAATTTTTTCCCTGTGAGGATGACAGAGCACTGGAAGAGGCTGCCCAGGGGAGCTGTGGAGTCTCCCTCTCTGGAGATATTCCAGAACTGTCTAGATGCATTCTGGTGTGACCTGCTCTGGGTGATCCTGCTCTGGCAGGGGGCTGGGCTAGATGAGCTTTGGAGGTCACCTCCAGCCCCTGACATTCTGTGATTCCATGATTCCTGCTGTTCCACAGCCTTTCCAGGAGCAGTCCAGGCAGGGAAAGGGAGAATTGCATTTCTCCTCAGGCTCCAAGCCACCTCGTCCTGGCTTCCTGAGTGCAACAACCAGCTTGCTCTTGTCCATGGGTGGTATAAATCCTGGGGCTCGTGATGGATAACACTATGAAGTTCTCAGTTGTTCTGCACTAAAAATAGATCTCCACCTCGACATCAGGGTCCAGCGCTGCAGGTTGGTGCAGTGGTGTGGAAGGATCGCCCTGGTGGAGCGTACTGAGGAGACGCAATGAGTCCTGCCCCGGAGCGTGCAAAGGATTTGGCAGGTAAATAAAACATTCAATTACAGAGGCATAAATAACAGCCAGAGCTGCTCCTGGCCTACCAACCGCGCTCCTGGCCGAGCAGGAACAGATTTTACCTTCACTTCATTGCCCTCTGCTGTAGAAGCTGAGCCATGCACCTCCAGAGCCACTGCTGCCGTACCATTATCACAGCATCATCATCACCACCACATCACTGTCATCATCACCGCCACCACCACTGCCACCAGCATCACCATTGCCACTGGCCAGCACACCACCACCACCGTCAAGACTGCCGTCATATCCTCACTGCCACCACCACTGCAATCGCATCACTATCACATCGACACTGACACCATCATCATCAAAGCTGGGGAGGGGCCTGGAACACAAACCCTATGAGGAGAGGCTGAGGGAGCTGGGGGTGTGCAGCCTGCAGAAGAGGAGGCTCAGGGCAGAGCTCATTGCTGTCTACAACTACCTGAAGGGAGGCTGTAGCCAGGTGGGGTTGGGCTCTTCTGCCAGGCAAGCAGCAACAGAACAAGGGGACACAGCCTCAAGTTGTGCCGAGGGAAGTCTAGGCTGGATGTTAGGAGGAAGTTCTTCACAGAGAGAGTGATTGGCATTGGAATGGGCTGCCCAGGGAGGTGGTGGAGTCACCGTCCCTGGGGGTGTTCAGGAAAAGACTGGATGAGGCACTTAGTGCCATGGTCTGGTTGACTGGATAGGGCTGGGTGCTAGGTTGAACTGGATGAGCTTGGAGGTCTCTTCCAACCTGATTGATTCTATTCTATTCTATACTGCCTGACCATCACCACATCAATACCACCACCACCACTGGCCATCACATAATCACCACCTCCAACACCAGCACTGCCACCACCATCACCAGCACATTGCCACAATCATCACCACTGACCAGCACATCACCACCACATCACTGCTGCCACTGCCACCAGCATCACCATTGCCACTGGCCAGCGCATCAGCACCACCATCAAGGCTACCAACACACCATCACTGCCATCACCACTGCAATAGCATCACTATCACATTGCCACTGACACCATCATCATCATCATCAACCCTTGTACTTGGCCCTGGTGAGGCCACACCTCAAGTGTTGTGTTCAGTTTTGGGCACTGCAATACAAGAGAGATGTGGAGGTGCTGGAGCGGATCCAGAGGAGGGCAACAAAGCTGGGGAAGGGCCTGGAGAATAAACCTGATGAGGAGAGACTGAGGGAGCTGGGGATGGTTAGTGTGAGGAAGAGGAGGCTGAGGGCAGACCTCATGGCTGGCTACAGCTACCTGAAGGGACATTGTGGAGAGGCTGCTGCTGGGCTCTGCTCATACGTAATTGGAGACAGAACAAGGGGGATGGCCTCAAGCTGAGGCTGGGGAGGGTTAGATTGGACATGAGAAAAAAGTTTTTCCTGGAGAGAGTGGTCAGGGAGTGGAATGAGCTGCCCAGGGAGGTGGTGGAGTCACCCAGCCTGGCTGTGTTTCAGGGTGGTTTGGCTGTGGTGCTTAGGGCTGTGGTTGAAGGTGAATCTTGTAGAGCAAGGTTCTAGGTTGGACTTGGTGCTGCTGAGGGCTGTGCCAGCCTGCATGGTGCTGTGGTTCTGTGATCATCATCACCACCACCACATCATCCCCACCACCACCACCACTGGCCATCACATGACCAACACCTCCACCATCACAATCACAAGCTCTGCCTCCTATACTTGGGTCACAACAACCCCACTCCGGGCTTGGGGCAGAGTGGACGGAAAAGGACCTAGAGGTGCTGTTTGACAGCAGCTGAAAATAAGCCACTGTGTGCCCAGTGGCCAAGAAAGCCACCATCTGTAGCCAGGATCAGCAGTAGTGTGGCCAGCAGGACCAGGGTAGGAATTGTGCTCATGTACCAGGCACTGTAGAGCTGACACTTTGAATCCTGGGCTCAGTTTTTGGACCCCTTAGTCGAAGAAGGACATTGAGGGGCTGCAGCATGTCCAGAGAAGGACAACAAAGATGGTGAAGTGTCTGGAGAACAGGTCTGGTGAGAAGCAGCTGAGGGAACTGGGGTTGTTTAATGTGGAGTAGAAGAGGCTGAAGGGAGACCTTGCTGAAAGAAGGTAGGAACCAGGTGGGGGTTGGTCTCTTCTCCCTACTACCAGGTGATAGAATGAGAGGAGATGGCCTGAAATTGTGCCAGGGGAGGATTAGGTTGGGCATAGGGAAAAAATTCTTTGCTGCAAGAGTGATCAGGTACCAGGACAGGCTGCCCAAGGAGGTGGTGGAGTCATCATCCCTGGAGGTGTTTAAGAGGCATGTGGACATGGCAGTCTGGAACATGGTTTAATGGCCATGGTGGTGCTGGCTTGACAGCTGGACTCGATGATCTTAGAGGGCTTTTCCAGCCCCAACAATTTTATGATTGTATATTTTATTCAGATTAACTTATCTCTGGTTCTCCACAGCAGCCTGGAGAGCTGGAGGGGAGGAAGAAGGAAACCAAATGCATAAACAAATAAGCAAATGATAAACAAACAGCAGATGATGAAGGTTCTACATCCAGATTTTTCCAAGAGCAAAAACAAGAGGGGGGGGTTGAAATGTCTCTGCACAAACAGCTCTGGAAAAGCAAAGAATCGACCTCAAAATACATATTTTTGGGAAAAGGAGGATGAGGTCCAGTGCTGTGGGACATGCTGGGAGCATCTCCCCATCTCCTTGGGCAGTGTGGTCCCAGCCAGCACTGCTCTTGAGGTAGGATTCGGGTAACGAGCAGTTGATGAAGCTCCTGCTGCCCCAGCCATCATGGCATCAATGACTGGTTTTGGTTGGAAGAGACCTCTAAGATCATAGAATCAGTCGAGGTTGGAAGGGACCACAAGGATCAGCCAGTTCCAACCCCCCTGCCATGCCCAGGGACACCTCACATTAGAGCAGGCTGCCCACAGCCTCATCCAGCCTGGCCTTAAACACCTCCAGCCATGAGGCTTCCACCACCTCCTTGGGCAACCCCTGCCAGGCTCTCACCACCCTCATGCTGAACAACTTCTTCCTAACAGCCACTCTGAATCTCCCCATTTCTAGCTTGTTCCATTCCCCCCAGTCCTGTCACTCCCTGACAGCCTCCCCAGCTTTCTTGTAGTCCCCTTCAGATACTGAAAGGCCACAAGAAGGTCACCTGAGAGCCTTCTCCTCTCCAGACTGACCAGCCCCAACTGCCTCAGTCTCTCCTCATAGCAGAGCAGCTCCAGCCCTCTGATCCTCCTTGTGGCCCTTCTCTGGACACCTTTCAGCACATCCATAGCCCTTTTGTCCCAGGGGCTCCAGGACTGGATGCAGTACTCCAGGTGGGGTCTCACCAGCATGGAGTAGAGAGGCAGCATCAAATCCAATTATCCTTCAGCAGTGAGTGCCTCGATGTAACTGAGGGTCCTGCACCTAGGGAGGAATAACTCCCTGCAGCAGTACAGGTGAGGGGTGACCTACTGGAAAGCTGAAGTTCCATCTAAAGATGAGGGGGAGCTTACTTGGTGTGAGGGTGCTGGAGCCCTGGCAGGAGGCTGCCCAGGAAGGTTGCAAAGCTCCCTCTGTGGAGAGAATCCAAACCCAGCTGGGCGCTGTGATTCTGCTGTGTCTGCTCCTGCTTTAGCAGGGGGGTTGGACTGGATGATCTACAGAGGTCCCTTCTATCCCCACCGTGCTGGGAGTCTGGGATCCCTGAGCACAGTACTCCAGCTAGAGGAACCTTCTGTTTCCCTAGCACAGCAGAGCCCACAGAGGTCTCCTGGCTCCTCCTCTGCACTCACAGGCAGCCAGGTTCTCAGCTCCCTGTTTCTAAAAATAGCAGATGCAGCAGCTCCAGCTGTGACCATCTTCCCTGCAGACTCACACCCTGAAGATTCCAAACCTCCTCCTGCTCTAACAAATGTTACATAACCAGATTTCTATTTCCCTCAATATCTTGAGGAGAACTCTGAGCTGCCTCCAGGAAGCAGCTCATAGCCTAACAGGAGGAATGAGACAGGGGTGTCAGAGCTCTGCTGCAAGCAGCTGGCATCAAATGAAGCTTTGGAAACCTTCTAGCACAGAAGAAGTCCCAGGGCTGAAATCAGCAGCACGGGGGGGTGAGATAACATACCAAGGGGAAAAGCTCAGTTCCAGGGGGATTTCCTGGGCTGGCAGCACCAGCCTTAAACTATATGGGTCTAAAAACAGTGCACCCCTGATGTCACCACTTGATAGCACAGCCAGAGAAGTGCTGATGTTGGGTTATACCTAAGGACTAGGGAAGCAGCACTGGGAAAGTCCTTCCTGCCAGGTCCCCTTAGAGCTTTGGAGCTTATTTCTGAAGCTTCAGACTTCACACCTCCAGGATGTTTGCAGATTGGCAGATACACCTTTCTCAGCCTGCTGGCCAGACTTCTTTTGGTGCCCTTGGCCCTTTGGGCTGCAAATGCCCATGGTTGGCTCATGTCCAGCTTCTTACCCACTAGCACCCCCACATCCTTTTCTGCAGGGCAGCTCTCAATCTCCTCAGCCTGGATTCATATCGAGGGTTTCCCCAACATAGGTGCAGGACCTTGCACTTTGTCTTTTTGAACCTCATGAGGTTCTCCTCAGCCCACCACTCCAGCCAGTCCAGGTCCCTCTGAATGCCATCCCATCCTTCAGTCTGATCAACCACTCCACTCAGATTGGTGCATGCTTTCTGATAACAACAAAAGGGCTTTAAAATGTGCCTTGGAAACCCCTGCAAGACACAACCCCAAAGCTATGTGCACCTCAGCGACTTTGTCTCTGAGCTCCAGCTCTTCTTCACACTGAATCTCAGAATACCAGGTTGGAAGGGACCCCTGAGGACATTCTGGTCCAACCATTTTAGATGATAGTGTAGTAGGAATGAGCCTTGCGCCCTGCCAAGCTGAGTCTTCAAATTGTCCAGAGCAGGGGAATCCACTGCCTCCCTTGGGAGATGATTCCAAGGTCCAGCTCTTCTCATGAGGGAACATTTTCTTCTCGAGTCAAATCAGAATCTCCCCAGGAGTAACTTGTAGCCACTGCTCCTTGTCCTCTCCATAGGACTCCTGGGATGGAAAAGAGTCTCCATCCTTCTGGTAGTCCCTCTGTATATTCTGGTACATGGTAAAAAAGTCTCCCCTGAACCTTCTCTTCTCAAGGCTGAACAAACCTTGTTCCCTCAGCCTTTCACAGAAGCACAGAATCAACCAGGTTGGAAAAGACCTCTGAGATCATTGAGTCCAACCTAACACCTAACACCTTCTCATTAGTTAAACTAAGTGCCTCATGCAGCCTCCTCTTAAACACCCCAGGGATGGGGACACCACCACCTCCCCGGGCAGCCCATTCCAATGGGCGATCATGTGGCAGAGCTTCCAACCCTCTGATCAGCCTCCTGGCCCTTCTCTGGACCCTTTCCAGCCTGGTCACCTATTTTTTTTGCACAGCAGGCACCAAAACTGCACACAGTGCTCCAGATGTGGTCTGACCTGCAATGAGTACAGTGGGACAATGACCTTTTTTCCTCTCTGCTGGTGACACAAGCCAGTGTGCTGTTGGCTTTCTTTGCCACTTGCAGCACACTGTTCACTCCTGCTGAGCTGCTTCTCTCACCAAGACCCCCAGGTCTGCCTTCTCACAGGGCTGCTGACATGCAGGTCCCAGTCTGAGCTGCACTCCTGGGTTCTTTGTTCCCAGGTGCAAGACCTTGCATTTGCCCCTGGTGATCTTCACAAGGTTCTTGCTAGCCTACATCTGCAGCCTGTCCAGGTCTTCCTGGAGGGGAGGTTCTCCCTTCTGGAGTGTCAGCCTCCTTGCTCTTCAGTGTGAGCTGGATGTGTGAAGCAGTGGCTCAGATGGCAGGAGGTACACACAGAGACAGAGAGGAAGAGGGAAGGCAGCAGTTAGCATCTTCCTGCCTGGATTAGGTGGATCCACACAGCTATTAGCACATCTGCTGTTCAAGTGTCACCATGGGAAGAGCTGCATGAACTGAAAGTCTCCTGAAAGGAGCTAGGAAGGATTTGCAAAGGCCAACAAGAGGGAATTGGGAGCTAGCAGAGAAGAACAGATGAAGATAGCATTTCATTATTTTTTTTCATAATGGGATTATATTATCTCCTCCTCTGCCATATCCAAACCCAATTCAGGTCTTGGTGTGGCTGCCACCACTAATCCTAGCTCACTGAGGCTGATAAAGAGCTCCTGGGCTCTCACTACACATGGATCTCTGCTGTGGGACAACGTGAGGAAAGGGCTTGTGCAGCAGCAACAGCAGCAGCAAGCTCCAGATGACAGAATTACACAATCACAGAAGCACAGAATTAACCAGGTTGGAAGTGACCTCCAGGATCATCCAGTCCAACCTAGCACCTAACCCTTCTCATTAACTGACCCATGGCACTGAGTGCCTCATGCAGCCTCCTCTGAAACACCTCCAGGGGTGGAGACTCTCCCACCTCCCCAGGCAGCCCATTCCAGTGCCAATCACTCTTGCTGGGAAGAACTTCTTCCTAATATCCAGCACGAACCTGCCCTGGCACAGCTTGAGGCTGTGACCTCTTGTTCTGTCCCTGGGTGCCTGGCAGCAGAGCCCAACCCCACCTGGCTACAGCCTCCCTGCAGGCAGCTGCAGACAGCAATGAGCTCTGCCCTGAGCCTCCTCTTCTGCAGGCTGCACACCCCCAGCTCCCTCAGCCTCTCCTCACAGGGCTGTGCTCCAGGCCCCTCCCCAGCCTTGCTGCCCTTCTCTGGACACCTTCCAGCATCTCAGCATCTTTCTTAAACGGAGAGACACAGCAATTCTCCCTGGGAAGCTGCTGAGGCAGATAAATCCTAGAATCAGAGAACAGTTTCAGTTGGAAGAGGCCTCTAAGATCACCCAGTCCAATCATCAAACCAACACTACCATGTCCTTTAAACCATGTCCTAGACTTCCATGCACATACTTTTTGTTTGAACACATCCAGGGATGGCCTTCCAGTATCTGAAGGGGGCCTAGAGGAAGGCTGGGGATGACTGTTTCCAAGGTCTTGTACTGCATCCAAGGTCTTGTAACACCAGGTCGAGGAGGAATGGGTTTAAACTGGCAAAAGAGAGATTGAAAGTGGATCCTAGGAAGAAGTTGTTTGCAGTGAGGGTGGTGAGACACTGGCACAGGTTGCCCAGGGAGGTTGTGGATGTTCCCTTCCAACCTAAACCATTCTATGATTCTGTGGTGACTCACCCCCCCCCCCCACCCCGGTGCCACTGACCACTTGAGTCTACCCCTATGCAAGAGTGTGCCCACAGCCACACAGAATTCTCCTGCAGAGGCTGGGTGGTGGTGGGGGCACTAGGAGAAGCCAAGGAGGAAGCCTCACTGCATCCTCAGGTGGCTGGAGAGGCAGAACATGCCAGAGTATGGCCCCAGCATTCTGCTTTCCAGGGCTTGTGCGGGGGGCACAGACTCTCCTGAGCTCCACCTGAGTGCCAGTGTGGGATTGCATTGAGAGGTGCCACTGAGGTCAGCATCCATCCCACCTGCTGATACACCACCACCACAGCCCCTGCAGGGCCTCCTGCCTCTGAAGAGGACACTTGGCCTTGACACACTGTGTGACACAGAATGTCAGCACCCCAGCATGGTGGGGACCTCTAAAGATCATCCAGTTCAACCCCTCTGCTATAGCAGGGGCACCCACAGCAGCTTGCCCAGCATCACAATGTCCATGAGGGTTTGGAATTTCTCCAGAGAAGGAGACTCCACAACCTCCCTGGGCAGCCTGCTCCAGGGCTCCAGCACCCTCACATCAAACAAATCTCTCCTCATCTTCAGATGAAACCTCCTGGCTTCCAGTTTGTGCCAATTGCCCTTTGTGCTGTCACTGAGCACCAGTGACAAGAGCTTGGCCCCATCCTCTTGCCCCTCTCAGGTCCTTTAGCTCTTGGTGAGCATTGAGAAGATGTCCTCTGGGGCTACTCTTCTCCAAGCTCAAGAACCTCAAGCCTCTCAGCCTTTTCTCCTCACAGAGATGCTCCAGGCCCCTCAGCATCCTTGCAGCCTCCACGTGAATCTCTGTAGCAGTTCCCTATCTGTCTTGAACCAAGGAGACCAGAACTGGGTCCAGGAGACTACAGCTGTGTCCTCACTAGGGTAGAGCAAAAGTGGAGGAAAACCACAGCCCCCTTACCCCTGCTCCAAACCATCAGTCCAAACCCCAGCAGAGGTGCTGGTGACTCTGGACTTTTTCTGTTTGCTCCTGCAGCATTCATACAGCTGCAGGTAGAGCAGAGGAGCCCACTAAGTGCTCCATCATGTGCTCTGAGCCTTAATCATCTGCTGCCATAGCTGCTCAGGAAGGCTGTTCTGTGCCCCCCCTGATTAGCAGTCAGGGAACAGATAGTAATTTGCTGTGATATTCTGAGAGTGCTTAATTTTCCTTTGATGAAGGAGCTGCAAATGGAGGCACCTGGACCCAACAGTTCATCTGATTACTTCATTATTGTCACACTTCCCATTATGACTTGATATTTGCAAACAGCACCATTAGAGTGATCCAGTGCCTGGTGCCCACCAAAGGAAACTCAGCTGCCTGAGTGGATGTGGTGATTTTCCATGGATCACAGCTCACAGGATGTTAGGGGTTGGAAAGGACACAAAGAGATCATCCAGGAGTGTTTCCAGTCCACCCCCCCTGCCACAGCAGGACCACACAATCCAGCTCAGGGCACACAGGAACACATCCAGACAGGCCTGGAAAGAGACTGCACAACCTCTCTGGGCAGCCTGTGCCAGGGCTCTGGGACCCTTCCAGCAAAGAAGTTCCCCCTTGTGTTGAGCTGGAACCTCCTGTGCTGCAGCTTCCATCCATTGCTGCTTGTCCTATCCCAGGGAGCAGTGAGCAGAGCCTGTCCCCCATTCCTGACCCCCAGCCCTCAGAGATTTATACACTGATTAAATCCCCTCTCAGTCTTCTCTTCAGATCCTCCTCACGGCCAAGTTTCAGCTCAGGTGAGCTGCACTGATGGGCAAGTTTCTGTGCTAATGGGCTCCTGAGGGACAAAGGAGGACTCAAAACCTTGAAGAAGTGCAGTGAGGTAACCTGGTTGAGATATACAAGACTGAACCCCAGAGTGTCTGGAAGGGACCTCTGGAGGTCCCAGAATCACAGAGTCACAGCACCATGCAGGCTGGCACAGCCCTCAGCAGCACCAAGGCCAACCTAGAACCCTGCTCTACAAGATTCACCTTCAACCATAGCCCTAAGCACCACAGCCAAACCACCCTGAAACACAGCCAGGCTGGGTGACTCCACCACCTCCCTGGGCAGCTCATTCCACTCCCTGAACACTCTCTCCAGGAAAAACTTTTTTCTCATGTCCAATCTAACCCTCCCCAGCCTCAGCCTGAGGCCATTCCCCCTTGTTCTGTCTCCAATTCCCTGTGAGCAGAGCCCAGCAGCAGCCTCTCCACAATGTCCCTTCAGGTAGCTGTAGACAGCAATGAGGTCTGCCCTCAGCCTCCTCTTCCTCACACTAACCATCCCCAGCTCCCTTAGTCTCTCCTCATCCAGTGCAATTCCCTGGCTCAAGCAGGGGCATCCAAAGCAGGTTGCCCAGCATCACAATGTCCAGCTGCATTTGGAAGCTCTCCAGAGAAGGAGACTCCACAGCCTCTCTGGGCACCCTGCTCCAAGACTCCAGCACCCTCACAACACAGCAGCTTCTCCTCCTGTACAGGTGAGCTTCCTGACTTGCAGTTTGCACCCACTACCTGTCCCTGGGCACCACTGAGAAAAGCTTGGTCTCATCCTCTTGCCCCCCACAGGACCTTTATGTCTTGCTGAGCATTAAGAAGGTTGCTGTCAGGCTGCTCTTCTCCAGGCTCAACAGCCTCAGATCTCTCAGCTTTTCCTTCTCACAGAGGTGTTTCATATCCTTAATTATCTTACTAGCCTCACAGAGTCACAGAATTGACCAGGTTGGAAAAGATCTCTAAGACCATCGAGTCCAACCTATCACCTAACCCTTCTAGTTCCCTCGATGCCTCCACATACACAAACCATCACAGCCACCACTGCATTAGCATTGAGAAGACCCTCAGCCTCCAGGCTTGTGGTCCAGAGAAACATTTCCTAGCTCCAAGCAGCTCTGAGGTATGGAAGGATTGTTGATTTCACAAATGTTTTGCCTGAATTGGAAATGAGAAGAAGTATTTTTATTCTCTGTTGATTCCTGCTTGCATCTCATACAACTATAGAATGGTTTCAATCCAAAAACTCCTCTAAGGTCACCAAGTCCAACCATCAAATCAATAGTTTCATGGCCATCAAACCATGTCCCCAGGTGCCATGTCCACAGCTTTCTTGAACACCTCCAGGGATGGGGACTCCATCACCTCCCTGGGCAGCCTGTGCCAATCACAGAGTGTTAGGGGCTGGAATGACCTCAAAAAATCATCTGGTCCAGCTCCCCTGCCAGAGCAGGACCACCCAGAGCAGATCACACCAGAATGCATCCAGATAGTTCTGGAATATCTGCAGAGAGGAGACTCCACACCCTCCCTGGGCAGCCTCTTCCAGTGCTCTGTCATCCTCACAGGGGAAAAATTCTTCCTCGGGTTCACATGGAACCTGCTGTGCCTCAGACGAATCCTACCACTGCTGCTAAGCCAGGCTGGCTGCGTTGGGAGTGGACTCGATCGTGGAATCAACCAGTCAGGGTTGGAAGGGATCATCCACTTCCAAGCCCCCTGCCATGGGCAGAGACACCTCACACTAAAGCAGGCTGCCTAAATCCTCATCCAGCCTGGCCTTAAAAACATCCAGGGATGAGGCTTTCACTACCTCGCTGGGCAACCCCTGCCAGGCTCTCACCACCCTCATGCTGAACAACTTCTTCCTCACATCCACTCTGAATCTCCCCACTTCTAGCTTGGTTCCATTCCCCCCAGTCCCAGCACTACCTGACAGCCTAAAATGTCCCTCCCCAGCTTTTTTGTAGCCCCCTTCAGATACTGAAAGGCCACAAGAAGGTCACCTGGGAGCCTTCCCCTCTCCAGACTGAGCAGCCCCAACTGCCTCAGTCTCTCCTCACAGGAGATTGATGACTTCTTAAGGTCCCTTCCAACCCAAAAGCAGCCTGGAGCCATTACACAGATTAAATCAGACCAGCTTTTGGAGAGCTGAACCCACCAATATTTTTTGCAAAGCAAAGCAAGAAAAGTAATTTTTTTTTGGACCAAAACTACTCTAAATTCATCTCAGACTCGTTGCTTAGTTGCTCATGGCTCGTTCCCTGTGGAGGCTGCTCAGCACCAGCTGCCTCTCTGGCTCCACTCTCTATTTTCATCTCTTTAGCCTTTTGCCATCCTTTATTGACAGAAGAGCACACAGAGATTTTTTTAAACGTCTCCATTCCTATTGACTAAACCTTCATGCTGAGTTATCTCTGAGGCTTCAGTGCTTCAGGGAACATCTAAAATTCATTCAGATGTCTTCCTTGCTTTTCTCCTCAAGATGTTCTGCTCAAGTGGGGTGGGAGAAGATGTTCTTCAGGTTATGTTCAATTCTGGGCTCACAGGTGGGGGGCTGACCTGCTGGAAAGCAGCTCTGAAGAGAAGGACCTACCCACACCTTGAGTACTGTGTCCAGTTCTGGGCCCCTTGATTCAAGACAGATGTTGAGGTGCTGGAAGGTGTCCAGAGAAGGGCAGCAAGGCTGATTGAGGGGCCTGGAGCACAGCCCTGTGAGGAGAGGCTGAGGGAGCTGGGGGTGTGCAGCCTGCAGAAGAGGAGGCTCAGGGCAGAGCTCATTGCTGTCTGCAGCTACCTGAAGGGAGGTTGTAGCCAGGTGGGGTTGGGCTCTGCTCCCAGGCAACCAGCACAGAACAAGGGGACACAGCCTCAAGCTGTGCCAGGGCAGGTCTAGGCTGGATGTGAGGAGGAAGTTGTTAGCAGAGAGAGTGATTGGCATTGGAATGGGCTGCCCAGGGAGGTGGTGGAGTCACCATCCCTGGAGGTGTTGAAGCCAAGCCTGGCTGAGGCACTTAGTGCCATGGTCTGGGTGATTGGCCAGGGCTGGGTGCTAGGTTGGACTGGATGAGCTTGGAGGTCTCTTCCAATCTGGTTGATTCTATGATTGTATGAAGTGCAGGGGAACAAGGTTCCTGTGAGCCAGCAGCGTGCTCTTGTGGCCAAGAAGGCCTATGGTCTTCCAGGGTGCATGAAGAACATACATTCTATGATTCCATAAGAAGAGTGTGGCCAGCAGGTCAAGAGAGGATCCCCTCCTCCCCTGCTCTGCCTTAGTGAGACCCATATCTGGAGGACTGGGGCCAGTTCTGGGCTCCCCAGTTGAAGAGAGACAGGGAACTACTGGAGAGAGTCCAGCAGAGGCTGCAAAGAAGCTGAGGGCCCTGGAGCATCTCTGTGAAAAGAAGAGGCTGACAGCCCTGGAGCTGTTAAGCCTGGAGAAGAGCAGCCTCAGAGGAGATCTTCTCAATGCTGATCAATAGAATGGGGACAGACTCTTCTCAGGCTAGAAAGGAGTTCTTAATTCAATCTTGCCTTGCATTTCTCTTGCATTTTTTAGTTCAACATCACTCTTCAGATGGGATGTGAGGTGGGTTCTTCTCTGAATCCAGGTCTGCTTTTCCTTTACTAGTCATAGAATCCTTGAATGGTTTGGGTTGGAAAGGAACTCAAAGATCATCCAGTTCCAACCCCCCAACATGGGCAGAGACAGCTCACATCAGACCAAGTTGCTCATGGGTTCTTCTCTGAATCCAGGTCTGCTTTTCCTTTCTTAGTCATAGAATCATAGAATGGTTTGAGTTGAAAGTGACCTCAAAGCTCAGCCAGTTCCAACCTCCTGCCACAGGCAGGGACACCTCCCACTGGAACAGGTCACTCAAGGCCTCTTCCAACCTGGCCTTGAACACTTCCAGGGAGGTTGTGGAGCACAAAAGCACAGAATGTGATCTTTGTTCACATTCTGTGCTTCTGTGCTCCACAACCGCCCTGGGCAACCTGTGCCAGTGTCTCACCACCCTCACTGCAAAGAATTCCTTCTTGGACTGCAGTCTAAATCTCTCCTCTACCAGCTTGATGCCATTCCTCTGGTATCTGTCAACGCTGCAGCAAGGGCACCTCTGCAAGCTGCACTGAAGAGCACTTCTGACCACCAGCTGAAATAGGGAGCAGAATGCTCCTTGGTTTGTCAGAAAGTCAGTGGCAGCCTCTGGGAGAAGTTGGGAAAGGCCACAGGTCCACCCAGGCCATGGTTTCTGAGATCCACTTGCTAAGCAGGAGCTGTGTCCTCAGCTGCTTTCAGCGCTCCAAGGCAGCTCCACTGTCAGAACAAATCAGGCTGCTTTGTCATCAACTCTTCCTGCAAACTCCCTGTTGGTTCTTTCCTATTATCCTAATATCTTCTCAAGTCCTCCACACTGCTGATTTCATCATTTCCCCATCAGCCTCCTCAGGTGATTGATTTAGGTTCCCAGCTCTGGAGTTCTTTGAGTGTCTTTCAGGGAGCAGAGCCCCCCACTGTCAGCCTCTCAGTCCATCATCCCACCATCCCACCACCTCCCCAGGGGTAATCAGCACTGCTTTGGGGGCTTTCTGGGGGCAATTCAGGGGGATTCTGGGGTAATTCAACATATATGTGAGGGTGGAATTCATCAGGCTTACATAGCTTGAAACCACCTGATTGATCTAAGTACACCCTGTCATGGGATCCTGGAATGGGAATGGTTTGGTTGGAAGGGACCTTTCAAGGTCTTCCAATCCAACCCTGCTGCAGTCAGCAGGGACAACTGCAACTAGACCAGGTCACTCAGAGCCCCAAACAAGCTCACTTGGAGTGGTTCCAGGGACGTCATAATCTAATTCCTCTCATTAAAATATTCCAATTAGCCCCAAACCAGCACAGGCATCTACCACTTCTCTGGGCAAACTAGGCCCTAGTGTCATGGAATCATAGAATGGTTTAGGTTGGAAGGGACCTCAAGGATCATCCAGCTCCAACCCCCCGCCATAGGCAGGGACACCTCCCACTAGAGCAGGCTGCTCAAGGCCTCATCCAGCCTGGCCTTAAACACCTCCAGGGAGGAAGCATCCACAGCCTCCCTGGGCAACCTGTGCCAGTGTCTCACCACCCTCACTGTAAAGAACTTCCTCCTAACATCCAGTCTAAATCTCCCCTCTGCCAGTTCAAACCCATTCCCCCTCGTCCTGACATTACCAGACCTTGTCAATAGTCCCTCCCCAGCCCTCCTGTAGGCTCCCTTCAGATACTGGAAATCGAATAGAACAGAATAGAACAGAACAGAATGGAATAGAATAGAATAGAATAGAATAGAATAGAATAGAATAGAATACAATACAATACAATACAATACAATACAATACAATAGAACCAAGCAGGTTGGAAGAGACCTCCAAGATCATCCAGGCCAACCCAGCACCCAGCCCTATCCAGTCAACCAGACCATGGAACTCATCATAGTATCACAGTATCAGAGTCTCACAGTATCATCAGGGTTGGAAGAGACCTCACAGATCATCAAGCCCAACCTGTTACCACAGAGCTCAAGGCTAGACCATGGCACCATGTGCCACGTCCAATCCTGCCTTGAACAGCTCCAGGGACGGCGACTCCACCACCTCCCTGGGCAGCCCATTCCTGCCTCATCCAGGCTTTTCCTGAACACCTCCAGGGATGTTGACTCCACCACCTCCCTGGGCAGCCCATTCCAATGCCAATCACTCTCTCTGGCAACAACTTCCTCCTAGCATCCAGCCTATACTCCCCCCAGCACAACAGCTTCTCACCTGCCAGCACCCCAAAGTGGCTTCTCTCCTGCCCTTCAACCTCCAGCCTGGATAGATACTAGGTTGCCCCAACCCAGATGTAGGTAGGACTTTGAACTAATCTTACTGAGCCTCAGGGTGTCCATGCACTCCCACAACTTCTAATCTTTCCTTTCTCTTTTACCCTCCTGTTAAAGTGGAAGGGGTCCTACTTGATGGGAGGGTGACCACGAGCCTGCAATGTGCACTCGTGGCCAGGAGGGGCAATGCCATTCTGGGGTGGGTTAGAAGGGCTGTGGTTAGGAGGTCAAGATAATTTCTCCTGCCCCTCTACTCTGCCCTGCTGAGGCCACATCTGGAGCACTGTGTCCAGTTCTGGGGCCCCCAGTTCAAGAGGGACATAGAAGTGCTTGAGAGAGTCCAGCACAGAGCCACAAAGATGCTGAAGGGAATGGAACAGCTCTGTTAGGAGGAGAGCCTGAGGGAGCTGGGGCTGTGCTGCTGGGAGAGGAGGAGACTGAGAGGTGACCTCAGCAATGGGTATCAATATGTGCAGGTGAGTGGCAGGAGGCTGGAGCCAGGCTCTGCTGGGGGATGCCCAGGGACAGTAAAAGGGGCACTGGGTGGAAGCTGAGGCAGAGGAAGTTTCATTTAAACATGAGGAGGAATTTTTTCCCCAGGGCAGTTGTGGAGTCTCCCCCTCTGGAGATATTCCAAACCCACCAGGATGTGTTCCTGTGTGCTCTGGTGTAGATCCTGCTCTGGCAGGGGGGCTGGACTGGATGAGCTTTTGAGGTCCTTCCCAGCCCCTGACATTCTGTGGTTCTATGATTAAAAATAACTGAACTGAAGTGTCTGCTCACAATTAACCTCTACCTGAAGCCTGAAATCATGAGGCATTGGACAGTTTCCTTTTCTTCTGCTTCCCTTCACTGTTCAGCACCAAGGCTACACATCTGCCTTTGTCCTCCTCTGGTTCCTGAGGCGTTTCCAACTTCCTGCCTCCTTTTGTGTTCTTCACCCCTTTTATTGCTGCTTTCTGGTTTGCTCCTTAGAGCTGGGAGTTGGCTCCTTTGTATTCACCTCGGATAATTTGTTCTGGAGGAATCTTTTCATTCCTCCACGTCCTCAGGGAGCCGAGGAGCAGCTCCAGGAGGTGGTTGTTGTGCCTTTCTGGTTCTGCTGTGCTTTGCTTTGCCTTTGAAGATCCTCCCAGGAGGCCCTCGTGCTAATTCCTTGACTCCATTCCAGCCTTCTTGCTTGAGCTTATCACCATCCTGTCACTCTCCTTCCTTCCTTTACAATCACAGCTCCCTCACTTCCTATTGTTTTATGGCCACTGTCACCCACAGCACTTTCTGCTGTCACTATCTCCAGCATCTTTTTTTTGGTAGGTATCAGCTCTGCCCTACCTTCAAGTGATCTTTGCTGATTTCCTTCACCTGAGGTAAGTGAAGTTCAGAAAGCTGAATGCAAACATGGGGAAATCACCCACCTAAATGAGACTAAAGAGTGGGTGACACCAGCAAAACCAGCCACCCTCAGGAGCTGTCTGTCACCAGCTGCAGTTCGGAACGGAGTAGAATTGTCGAATCATAGAACTGAGACCTTTGACATCATCCAACCACTCTCCGAGAGCAGCCCTGAGGACTCCCCTGAGGAAAAGGACCTGGGGGTCTGTGCTGGTGAAAAGCTCAGCATGAGCCTGCAGTGTGAGTGCAGCCCAGACAGCAACCCTGTGCTGGGCTGCAGCAAGAGCAGTGTGGGCAGCAGGGCAAGGGAGGGCATTCTGCCCCTTGGCTCTCCTCAGACCCCACCTGGAGTACTGTGTGCAGTTCTGGAGCCCCCAGCACAAGAAGGACATGGAACTGCTGGAGCCAGTCCAGAGGAGGTCACCAAGATGCTGAGAGGGCTGCAGCAGCTCTGCTATGAGCACAGGCTGAGAGAGTTGGGGCTCTGCAGCCTGGAGAGGAGAAGGCTTCCAGGAGACTCCCACCAAGAATCATTTCCATTCCCTGAATCACCTGGAGGGGTTCCAAAGCTGTGTACATAGGGTGCTGAGGGACATAACAGGACCTTGGAGTCAGCCTTCTTGAACCTCACGATGTCCACGTGACAAGGTGACCGATGTGACAGTGCTGGACTAATGTTTGGGTACGAGGCTCTTGCAGGCCTTTTACAAGCACAAGTCTCTGATTCTATGCCTGCTCCCACCACTTCCTGCTCTCTGCAGATGTTTAATGCTCTCTATATGTATTTCCATCACTCCTATAAACTCATCCTCATCCATACCAAACCCACATATTTTTTTGCCCCTCTCAGAATATGCTCTGTGGGTACAGATCCCACTTGGTCAATCATAAAATCACAGAACTAAAGAGTTGTTTGGGCTGGAAAAGACCCCTGAGATCACTGAGTCCAACCATCACTCCAACAGCACCATGGCTACTGAATCATGTCCGAAAGTGCAATCTCCACACGTTTCTTGAACACCTCCAGGGATGGCAGCTCCTCTGCTCCCCTGGGCAGCCTCTTCCAATGCATGACCACTCTTGCAGCAAAGAATTTTTTCCTTATGTCCAAACTAAACCTCTCCTGGTACAATTTTGGGCCATTTTCTCTAATTTCATCACCTGATACTAGGGAGAAGAGACCAACCCCCACCTGGCTCTAACCTCCTCAAGGAATTATAGAGAACCAGAAGGTCTCCCCTCAACCTTTTCTTCTTCTTCAGACTAAATATCCCCAGTTCCCTCAGCTGCTCCTCACCATTAATGTTCTCCAGTCCCTTCCCCAGTTTCCTTGCCTTTTTCTGGGACACCAGAAAACATAATGATAAGGTCAGTGCAAGTGCAGCTGTCCCATCAGATGCCATCAGAAGTCACCTGCAGATGATCTTAGCCCCCCCCTCCCCCACTTAATGAATTTCAAAGCAACCTCTCAGCCAGATCTGTTCAGATTAGATGCTTCAGGAAGGAGCAAACTCCACCAACCCAAAGCAGAGCATCACCTGCTAGGAGAACAGACCCTGCATGCAGAAGCAGGTTGTCAAGATGCCTTTTCCTTTTGCTCTGAGGGCATTCACAACATTGCCTGCCTGAAGGCAAGTTCCTCTGGCAGTTGGCTTTGAAGGACCTCAAAGCCTCACTTGCTTTCAATCACCAAAGGTGCTTTAAGACCTCTTGCTGTGGGGTAGAGTGAAGCTGAAAATGAGAGGACAACTCATTTTGTTCTGGCATTAATACTGCCTGACACAAAATCTTTAGAGCACCAGCTGGGAATGTCAAGCACACCGTGGTATCCTCAGCCCAAATGATGAACTTCTCCAGCATGGAGCCTGCCCACTGCCAGTCTCTCCTGATCATAAATCATTTCCATTCTCTACACATCGAGGTGCCTGCCCAAAACAGCCCTTTCTGCAGAGCTCTGCAAGGTGATGCTGATGGCATCCATCACTTCCCAGCTGCTGGGGTATCTGCCTGACGTGGGTTTGTCCTGCCTGTACTTGCTGCTCTTCATCTGCCCCTGCTCCAGCAGAACCCCAATGAGGACACTGGCTTTGGATGAACCAACATCCCCAGTGCCAGAAATCCACTGGCAGCTCGCAGAAGGAACACTCTGAAGAGCATTCTCTGACTCATCATTGCCATCAGGAATCAGGACCCCCTTATCTTCAAGGACTTTGACTGAAACTCATTCTAACATCTTCACATGAGTCTGCAGTGCCCTACCCCATAATAACTTACTGATTAAGTCACTGTTCCCCCCAGTGGAATCTGCCACCTCTGCTGGGCAGTTCCACTGTTTAAGAGCATCATATCCAATCAACCAGACCATGGCACTAAGTGCCCCATCCAGGCTTTGCTTCAACACCTCCAGAGACAGTGACTCCACCACCTCCCTGGGCAGCCCATTCCAATGCCAATCACTCTCTCTGCCAACAACTTCCTAACATCCAGCCTAGACCTGCCCTGGCACAGCTTCAGACTGTGTCCTCTTGTTCTGTTGCTGGTTGCCTGGGAGATGAGATCAACCCCCACATGGCTACAACATCCTTTCAGGACAGGGCTGGGTGCTAGGTTGGACTGGATGATCTTGGAGGTCTCTTCCAACCTGGTTGATTCTATAATTCTGTGACCATCTCAGAAGCAAAGAATGGAGCTGCCCTCATCAGAGACTGATGTTTTGGTGTTGCTAAGGAAACCATGGAGCCAAACCAACTTTCCTCATTATAATGTCATGATAATACCAAACTACACCACCTGGCCTCAGGCTGCTCAGCTCCAGGGCAGGCCACACCTTGGGCATGCCTCCTTAGCTCCAGACTACAGCTTGGGTACTCCTTGAGCGTGTGTGGAACCTTACATGGTGGGTGCACAAGGGGCGGAGAGGGGAGTTCGGTCATTGGCAGGGGTGAAGTCAAATGTAAAAGGATGTCCCCCTAGCAACAGGTTAGACAGCTCATGAACTTCAAGCAAGAGAGCTTCAAGAACTTCAAGCAACAGCTTCAAGAGTTCAAGAATAGCAAGACCTCAAGAGCCTCAAGAACACCAAGAGCACCAAGAGCTTCTGCTTGAGCTCTCAACTTCATCTCTGCAATTCACCACAACAGAAGAGGTCTCTTCCAGCAACAAGAAGAAAGAAGGCTACAACAGCAGTACAGAGCACTGCCTTCAGTCTGGGGCTCCCCAGTTGAAGAGGGACAGGGATCTGCTGGAGAGAGTCCAAGGAAGGGCTATGAGGATGATGAGAGGACTGGAGCACTGCCTGGTGAGGAGAGGCTGAGGGACCTGGGGCTGCTTAGTCTGGAGAAGAGAAGACTGAGAGGGGATTTAATCAATGTTTATAAATCTCTGAGGGCTGGGGGTCAGGAGGAGGGACAGGCTCTGCTCACTGCTCCCTGGGACAGGACAAGCAGCAATGGATGGAAGCTGCAGCACAGGAGGTTCCAGCTCAACACAAGGGAGAACTTCTTTGCTGGAAGGGTCCCAGAGCCCTGGCACAGGCTGCCCAGAGAGGTTGTGCAGTCTCCTCCTCTGGAGCCTTTCAAGGCCTGTCTGGATGTGTTCCTGTGTGCCCTGAGCTAGAATGCTGTGGTAGGGGGGTTGGACTCGATGAGCTCTTTGGGTGACTTCCAACCCCTGACATCTTGAGATCTTATGAGCCTGTGAACAAGAAGAACAGAAGGACCAGTAGGACTGGACCTTGAGACCAGAGAGATGTCTTTGGGACCCTCACATTGTTGGCAGCTATAGTACCTCTTCCCCTTTCCTCTCTTCACTTTACTTTTCCACTTTCTCTTCTCACTCTTCTGTTTCTTATGGCCAAACAATTGTTTCACTGTTGAAATCAAATCCCCTTGGTGCAACTCGCCTGCATTTGGCACTCTGAGCTCACACTAAGGCACAACCACGAACCACTGTTTGAGCTCAGACACCTGAGACACCAGAAAGCACAATGATAAGGTCAGTGCAAGTGCAGCAAAGCGACCTACAAACCCTCCAGAGGGGTCAGCTTCCTTCCTTCACAAAGACATCATCTCTTTGGAGAGAGGTTCTGGCAACAGGACAAGGAGTGATGCCATCCTCACTGCCAGTGCTCCTGAGTGCATCAAAAAGGCTGTGGTCAGCAGGTCAAAAGATATTCTCCTGCCCCTCTACTCTACCCTAGTGAGGAGACATCTGGAATCCTGGGTCCATTTGGGTTCTCCAGATTACAGGAGACAGGGAACTACTGGAGAGAGTCCAGGGGAGGCTAAAAAGCAGCATCTCTGTGATAAGGAAAAACTGTGAGTCCTGGGAAGAGCAGCCACATGGCATCTTCTCAATGCACAGCAAGAGCAGCAAGAGCTAAATGGGCTGGGGCCAGACTCCTCTCTGTGGTGCCCACTACAGGACAATGGCCAATGGGCACAAACTGGAACCAAGGAGGTCCCATCAGAAGGGGAAGAGAAACTTGTTTGGTGTGAGGGTGCTGGAGCCCTGGAGTAGGCTGCCCAGAGAGGTTGTGGAGTCTCCTTCTCTAGAGAGCTTCCAAACTCAGCTGGGCATTGTGATCCTGGGCAAGCTGCTGTGGGCACCTGTGCTTTAGCATGGGGGTTGGACTGGATAATCTCCAGAAGTCACTTCCAACCCCACCATGCTGAGATTTCTGGAGTCTCTGGTGGTTTTAAATGAAGAGGGAGATTCAGACTAGACAGAAGGGAGAACTTTTTCAACCTTTGAGTGGTAAGATTGTGTGCCAGGCTACCCAGAGAGCTGGGAGATACCCTATGCCTGGAACCATTCCAGGTCAGGTTGTTGCAGATCTTTCAGATCTTGCTGATCTTTAAGGTCCTTTCCAACCCAAACACAGCCACACCTTGAGTATTGTGTCCAGTTCTGGGCCTCTCATCTTAAGAGAGATGTTGAGGTGCTGGAAGGTGTCCAGAGAAGGGCAGCAAGGCTGGGGAGGGGCCTGGAACACAAACCCTATGAGGAGAGGCTGAGGGAGCTGGGGGTGTGCAGCCTGCAGCAGAGGAGGCTCAGGGCAGAGCTCATTGCTGTCTGCAGCTCCCTGCAGGGAGGCTGTAGCCAGCTGGGGTTGGGCTCTGCTGCCAGGCAGCCAGGGACAGAACAAGAGGACACAGCCTCAAGCTGTGCCAGGGCAGGTTCAGGCTGGATGTTAGGAAGAAGTTCTTCCCAGCAAGAGTGATTGGCATTGGAATGGGCTGCCTGGGGACGTGGTGGAGTCCCCACGCTTGGAGGTGTTTAAGAGGAGGCTGCTTGAGGCACTTAGTGCCATGGGTTAGTTAATTAGCAGGGTTAGGTGACAAGTTGGACTGGATGATCTTTTCCAGTGTGCTTAGTTCTGTGCTTCTGTGAATGCTGAGCTACTCTGGAAGCATTCTTGCTCCACCTAAGCGCTCTCCTGGTTCCTGATTCCCCACCATGCCCCAGCTCTAATGACACTGCCTGCTTTGAGACTTCTGTGATTCTATGAATCTCCTGTCTGCTAAGAATCACAAAACACCTCCTGGTTCCAGAGCAGCAGAATGGAATGCAACAGGGTCCTGATTGAGTCCCCATGCATGGAGACATTCCAAATCAGACTCGCTGTGGCCCTGCTTAGCCTCACTTAGTTGGAGGTGTCCTTGCTGACTGCAGGGAGTTTGGACAAGATGCCCTTTGAGGGTCTCCTCCAACCTGATGCAATCAAGTGAATCTGTGACTGGTTTGACACTCCTCCCTTCAACATAAAGCTGGCTGCTGTGCAACAGCTGCCTGACAGAAACCAGCAGCAGCACAACCTTTGGTGCTGGGTGGTTTTGGTTGCATTGGTAATGCTGATCCTCAGTAATTAGAGTCACCAAGTGATCCATCTCAGGATCATCAAGCCCTTCTGACCCCCCCTTCCCCTCTGAAATGAAGATGTCCTGGATTTTTTTTTCCACTTTATGGGACTGTTGCTTAAAAATCTAATTTTATTCGACAGTGAAACCAAAACAAACTGATGGAATGAGGCAAAGCCCTTAATTTTTCACACAGCAATTGCCCAGCCAAAGCACTTCCCTGATAGATTCTGACATGGGAGGAAGCATCATGGGCTGCAGGGTTACTATTTATGGAAAAGCAATGAATTAATGAGAACAAAATGGGAATATTAGGCTGCATTTCTGCTCTTTGCCCAAAATGCTTCCCTTAGATCATGATGAGGGCTTTAAAAACACAACTCAGCACTGGAGCCATCTGACTGCTAACACAAAGACCTCTGAAACCAGAGGCACAGGAACTGGGCACCCTTGGAAGCAGGTTTTAGTCCCCATGGACACACAGATTGCAGGGCCATAAGGGACCATGCCAAGCATCTGCTTCAGTCTCCTGTAGGACAGGACTCAGAGAGTCAGGACTTCTGCTCTGAAGTTGGGACACAAACCATTAAACCTATCCTCTCCCCATTTCAGACTTCTCATATACCAAGGGTCAGGGCTGGTCACCAGAGGAGTGCCAGAGGATCTTCATAGATTCATAGAGTCAACCAGTTCGGAAGAGACCTCCCAGGTCATCCAGTTCTCTGTCTTCCCAAAGGGAAGAGAATGGGAGGAAGGGGAGAGGTTGATGGAGTGGGAAAGAAACTCCACCAACTGGGATAAAAAGAACAATCACATGGAATAGAGACACAGAGACACAAACCAGGAGCCAGCCTAACCCCTGATGGCAATGACAGCACCACTGGCACCACTGAGGCAGGCACTGGACAAGGCCCAGACTGGACTCAGCAGCAGACAGGAACCAGATTCAGGAACACAGGGATCAGGAAGGAAGGCAGAAGGGACAGAGTCCTCCTGGGACACCAGCCAGAGAAGAAGAGGATCCCTCAACTTGCTCCTGAAGATGCCATCCATGGGATGCAATCCCCTGTTGGGCAGTTGAGTGTCAGCTATCCTGGCCACTCCTCCCTACAGCTGCCATCTCTGCCGCCCTACCCCCAAGGTATAGCATAAGCTGCAGCAGTGTCTTTGGTGTGCAGAGGAGCAAGTCCCAGGCAGAGGATTTCTTTAGCCTAGTCCTTGGCAGGATCTTTCCCCATCAGTGTTCTCCCTGCTAGAAGCAGCCCCTGATAGTGCAAACCTGCCCTGACCTTCAGAAAGTGCCTCCCTGAACAGACCTGAGCTGGGAAGGCAGAACCCTGATCCGAACCAGTTCTAGCTCCAACCAGGCCATCCTGACACTTCCCCCATCCTGTGGTAATCTCATATTTAAAGCCTTTCTTCAATCTCCCTGGAAGAACAGCTATGCAAAGCAGAAATAAGCTCTGCTATTAATAACAAGGAGCAGCTAAAGGCTTTTTTGAAGCAGCACACTGTCTACAACCACAAAACAATGAACCACAGACCACTGGAGAATCAAGGCTTAGAAGTAGAACAATGAGTGCTGCTGGAAGCTAAGGTTAATCTGATGATTTCCTTATATATATATTTTGTTGTTTTGGGTTGTTCTTTTTCCTCAGCAAAGTCAAATGAGATGTGTAGCAGACTCCTGGGGCAGCTTTAATGGGATGCACTTAAACAAAAGCTGCCTGTGTCTGGAGGTCTGCTACCAGGCATCAAGTTTGTATCTGGTGTTAGATAAATTCCACAACATCTTTATCACAAAATCACAGGATCACAGAGTGTCAGGGACTGGAAGGGACCTCCAACCCNGAGCAACCTCCCCCTGGCTACAACCACCCCTCAGGTAGTTGTAGACAGCAGTAAGGTCTGCCCTGAGCCTCCAGAGAGGAAGACTCCACAGCCCCCCTGGGCAGCCTCTTCCAGGGCTCTGTCACCCTCACAGGGGAAAAATTCACCCTCATGTTTCCATGACACTTCCTCTGCCTCAGCTTCCACCCAGTGCCCCTTGGCCTGTCCCTGGGCATCACCCAGCAGAGCCTGGCTCCAGCCTCCTGCCACTCACCTGCACATACTGATCACCATAGACAAGGTCACCTCTCAGTCTCCCCCTGGAGCACAGCCTCAGGCTCTCCTGGTTTGGGTTGGAAAGGATTTTGCAGATCATTCCATTCCAACCCCCTTGACATGGGCAGGGATGCCAATTTCTGGCAATATTTGTACTTACCATTGAAAACTTCTGCAGTTGGCAGGGACTGAGTCTGATGAAAATGGTGGCAGCCTCTCACAAGGTTACTGCTGCCCCTGCCTCTCAGGCTGCTAAGCACCAGGCTTTTCCACGTGCAAGTCTACCACCTAGGAGGAGTCAGTTCAAGGAATGGCTGTGAATATGTGCAGGTGAGTGGCAGGAGGCTGGAGCCAGGCTCTGCTGGGTGATGCCCAGTGCCAGGCCAAGGGGCACTGGATGGAAGCTGAGCCATAGGAAGTGTCATGGAAACATGAGGGTGAATTTTTTCCCTGTGAGGGTGACAGAGCCCTGGAAGAGGCTGCCCAGGGAGGCTGTGGAGTGTCCCTCTCTGGAGATACTCAAGACCTGCCCGGATGTGTTCCTGTGTGATCTGGTCTAGGAGATCCTGCTCTGGCAGGGGGGGTTGGACTGGATGAGCTTTGGAGGTCCATTGACATTCTGTGATTGTGTGATTACCACCACATCTGTGCCCTCTGCCCCAGGGAGGGGCTGTGCTGCCCACAAGAGCAGCACAAGGGTGATGCTGTGGGAGGTAGCTCAGCCTTCCTCAGCCTTTCTCAGGAAACACAGCGAAGGACAAGCTGTGGGTGGGCGAAACGAGGCACAGCAATGTAATTATTGGAGCTGCACAGCAAGCCCTTGGTAGAGACGAGAACTTAACCTGAACTCATCAGTCATGGTTCACCTCCTTGATTCCTAAAACCCTCCTCCTTTATCATGACAAATGGGTCTGCTTTGCCTCCTGTTTCACTCTCCACTAATTTCTTCTGGCTTGCTAAAAAGACCACAGTTCTCTGCAGTCCTGTTAATAGAGAAAACAAACATTTCAGCACTTTCCAAAAATGCCACAGGATGTCCAATTGTTTGAAAAGAAACTCAATTTCCTTGCTAATTTTATTTGTCTTTTGTTGAGCTGAATCATGGATCATTGCCCCCCCCCCCGCCAGAGGCACACAGAGGTAGAGGGATGAAAACCCAGCCTGGCCTTTCCAAGGTGTGCTGCCTGGTCTCACTGGAACAGGCTAATATGAGATTACCACAGATGGGGCAAGTTTCATGATGGCCTGCTTGGAGTTGGAACTGGTTCTAGTCAAGGCTCTGCCTTCCCAGCTCAGGCTCTGCTCAGGGAGGCACTTTCTGAAGCTCAGGGCAGTTTGCACAGCCAGAGGCTGCGTCTAGCAGGAAGAAGCTGATGGGAAGAGCTCCTGCCAAGGGCTGAGCTGCAGAAAGGCTCTGCCTGGGACTGGCTCCTCTGCACACCAAGGGCACTGCTGCAGCTGTGGCAGGAAGGCAGAGGTAACACCTGCAGGGAGAGGACAGGTGACCTTCAACTGCCCAACAAGGGATTGCATCTCATGGATGGTATCTTCAGGAGCAGACTGAGGGAGTGAAGTCTCTTCCTCCCTGGCCACTGTCCCAGGAGGACTCTGTCTCTTCTGCTTTCCATTACAAACCATGTGTTTCTGAATCCAGTTTTGAAATCCAGCTCCTGAATCTGGTTCCCATCTGCTGCTAAGTGCCATCTGGGGCTTTTCCAGTGCCTGCCCCCAACATCAGTGGTGCCAGTGCTGCCAACAGGGGTTGGGTTGGCTCTCAGTTTGTGTCTCTATTCCGTGGGACTGTTATTTCTATCTCAGCTGGTTGAGTTTCTTTCCCACTCCATCAGTCTCTCTCCCTTCTGCCTTTTCTCTTCCCCTTGGGCAGGCAAATGGCTTTGTGGAGAGCCTCTGGTACCCCTTTGGTGGCTAGCCCAGCCCTGATCCTTGACAATTACCAGTACTGAAAAGCCATCTAAACATAGGACTGAAACTTCCTCTTCCCCTGACCACTGCTGTCCACTCTTTTCCTTCACTATTTGCTCTACCCTAAGGCAGAAGAAGTTAACTGAAGCATCCTCATGTGAGTCAGCTCTTGCTGGAAAGTGGTACCCAGAGGAGAAGACACAACGGTGCAGAGCTGCTTTTGTAGAACAAATTGTTAACAACAAAATAATCACTGTTTGCAGAGCTCTGAGTAACGAGGGAGTTGTGTTGCTGTTCTCATTAATATCCCATTAACACCATGGGCTGTGGAAACCACCCTTAAAGTGACAGCAGAAACCAGAGTCAAGCCATGACCTGATGTGTGGAAACAGCCACATGATGCTCAGAACTGGACCTGCTCTACACGGATCTTTTCCCCCTGTACTCAGCACTGGTCAGGCCACGCTTTGAGTGCTGTGTCCAGTTCTGGGCTCCTCAATTCAAGAGAGATGTTGTCTAGAAAAGAGCAACAAAGCTGGTGAGGGACCTGGAGCACAGCCCTGTGAGGAGAGGCTGAGGGAGCTGGGGGTGTGCAGCCTGCAGAAGAGGAGGCTCAGGGCAGACCTTGTTGCTGTCTACAACTACCTGAAGAGAAGCTGTAGCCAGGTGAGGATGGACTCTTCTCCCAGGAAGGCAGGGACAGAACAATGAGACACAGCCTCAAGTTGTGCCAGGGGAGGTTCAGGCTGGACACAAGAAATTCTTCATGGAAAGAGTCATTTGCATTGGAATGGGCTGTGTGGGGAGGTAGTGGAGTCTCCATCCCTGGAGGTGTTGAAGTAAAGCCTGGCTGGGGCACTTAGTGCCATGGTCTGGTTGATTTGCCAGGGCTGGGTGCTAGGTTGGACTGGATGAGCTTGGAGCTCTCTTCCAACCCGGCTGATTCTATGATTCTGTGACCTGCTGGAGCAGGTCCAGAGGAGGCCACAGCAATGATGTGAAAGCTGGAAGCTCTCTACTGTGAGGCCAGGCTGAGAGATTGTTCAGCCTGGAGAAGAAAAGGCTCTAGGCAGACCTCCCAGTGGCCTTTCAGTGCTTAAAGAGGCCAATCAGAAAGAATTATCCAGAATCCTGGAGAAGTACTAGTTATGGCCCTGGAGAAGAACTAGTTATGGCCCTGGAGAAGAACTAGCCAGGGTCCTGGAGAAGAACTAGCCAGGGTCCTGGAGAAGAACTAGTTATGGCCCTGGAGAAGAACTAGTTATGGCCCTGGAGAAGAACTAGCCAGGGTCCTGGAGAAGAACTAGCCAGGGTCCTGGAGAAGAAGTAGCCAGCGTCCTGGAGAAGAACTAGCCAGGGTCCTGGAGAAGAAGTAGCCAGCGTCCTGGAGAAGAACTAGCCAGGGTCCTGCAGAGGAGACAGCCGTGCTCCTAGCTAAACAGCAACAAAGCAGCAGGAGACCATTCTAAGTCTCAGCTGTGCTTTTGGTTCTGCTCTAAAAGGTGACTGCTGGGCTTTCTGGACTTTAGAAGGTTCTTCCACAGAAGAGAGAAGGTTCAAGTGTTGTTTTCCCTCCTGGATGCTGAGCAGTGGTTAATCACAGCAACTCCTCAGACTGCTTTCTTGGAACTTCCTTGGCTCCAGCTCCTGCTCATCACTTCTTGTTCCATCTGCCTGGCGCAGCTGAGCCAGCCCTTCACTACCTGTGGTTTTCTCCCTGTGAAGGCACATCCAGACTGTAATCAAGGCTCCTCCTAATTGGCCTGCTGATGAACTAAACAGATTAAACTCTTTAAATCACTCCGGGTAAAGAACTTTCTCTAATGGCCACATTATTTCTGTAGCACTTCTCTGCCCTCTCTAATTTGTTAAAGGCTTTTTAAGGCAGGGAGGTCAGGCTGGGTGTTTCTGCAGCAAGCCTGCACTGCACCCACAGAATCTCACCCACCCGGACCTCACTGGGAGCTGCCACCCAGTTTGAGTGGCCTTCAAAGCTTGTCCAGCCCTCAGGTCATTAGGGCCAGTGTTCATTAGCATCGTAGCTGAGCCATGTCCACTTCAGTTCCTGGAAGTCTCAGCTTTAAGTCTCAGCATGGTGAAGGTAGGAAGGGATCTCTGGAGATCATACGGTCCAACCCCCCAGCTAAAGCAGGGGCACCCACAGCAGCTTCCCAGGATCTCAAGGTGAGCTTGGAATCTCTGCAGAGGAGATTTTACAACCTCTCTGGGCAGCCTGCTCCAGGACTACAGCACCCTCACACCAAACAAGTTTCTCTTCCACTTCAGGTGGAACCTTCTGGGTTCCAGTTTGTGCCTGTTGTCCCTTGTCCTGTCCCTGGGCACCACTGACAAGAGACTGGCCCCATCCTCCTGTTCCCTTTTAGCTTGTGCTGAGCATCGATCAGATCCCCTCTCAGACTGCTCTTCTACAGGCTCAACACCCTTCGGTCTCTCCACCTTTCCTCCTCACAGAGACTCTCCAGGTCCTTCATCATCTTCAGAGCCTTCCCTGGACTCTCTCTACTCTCTCTCGAACTGGGGAGCCTAGAACTGGACATTTCCTACCAGCCAGAAGCCCAGGTGTGTGGTCTGCAGCCATTTATCTTTGTCCTTTTGGCTGCTGAGAAGAAACCTAAATATTCCTATGAGAGTGCTAGGACTGATCACCTGGAGACACAAGTAGCAGAAGGGCATCTCAGTCAAGCCTGCATGTTTTTCCCACTTCTGTCAAAAAAAAACCCAAAGCAAACAAACAAACAAAACCAAACCCAGCCCTAAGCAACAGCACAATACAATTCCCTGTGGGTGGGGAAGCTTGGTTGTCTCAGGAAAGCAATGTCACCATATGTCAAGTTTTGCTATCAGTCCTTAGTGAAACTGAATTCTGAGGTACCCAACTCCATGAAGCTTCAGCAGTGGTTGGGCTGCTGAGACCAGTTTCAGAGCATTCATCAAAGAAAATACTCCATCAGTTGGTTGGGTTTTAATAAAGAGGAAAGGACAGAAGAGGAGTGGTTCATAGAATCACAGAATGGTTTAGTTGGAAGGGACCTCAAAGGTCATCTACTTCCAACACCTTGCTCAGAGGGCTGCAGCAGCTCTGCTATGAGCACAGGCTGAGAGAGTTGGGGCTCTGCAGCCTGGAGAGTAGAAGGCTTCCAGGAGACCCTGGAGTGGTCTTCCAGTATCTGAAGGAGGCTACAGAGGGGATGGGGAGGGACTATTGACAAGGTCTTGTAATGACAGGAGGAGGCAAAATGGGTTTTGACTGGCAGATGGGAGATTGAAACTGGATGTTAGGAAGAAGTTGTTTGCAGTGAGGGTGGTGAGACACTGGCACAGGTTGCCCAGGGAGGTTGTGCCTGCTCCCTCCCTGGAGGTGTTCAAGGCCAGGCTGGATGAGGCCTTGGGTGACCTGTTCCAGTGGGAGGTGTCCCTGCCTACGGGGGGCTTGGAACTGGCTAAGCTTTGAGGTCCCTTCCAACCTAAACCATCCTATGATTCTGTGATTCCATGAATAGCAGAAGGAAGAGGATGGGCACAGGCATGCTAATGGGCAACACCTTCATCAGGGGTAGAGCCTCAGAACACCTCTCTGGCAGGACAAGAGCTGAAGAGAAATTACCCTGATATCTCTTGGGATACCCAAGAGCAGAACTGCTTCTCTTTCAAAGACCTTCCCTTAGAGGTGCTTTCCCACCTCTTCTTAATCCCCAGCTTCTGCATGGTCCCTTCCCTCACCCTGGTGACACCTTTGTGGTTTCTTAACATGATGTGTTTGAATTGCTGTTAAAAGCTCCACCTGTCAGGCAGCAGCCAGCTCAGTGGTTCTCCTTGAGGAGCAACCTACCAGCAGTTCACCTCTCGTAGCCACTGCTATTTCAAACACAAGGCCATACCTCCTTCAATGACAACCAATTTCCCTCTGGAAATGGTAGGAAATGCTCTTCAGCATCACAGTATCATTTAGGTTGGAGAAAGACATCAGAGATTATCCAGCACTGCCAGCTCACCACTAAACCACAGAATTATAGAATCAGTCAGAGTTGGAAGGGACCACAAGGCTCATCCAGTTCCAACCTCCCTGCCAGCGGCAGGGACACCCTACCCTAGATCAGGCTGTCTACCACCTCATACAGCCTGGCCTTAAACACCTCCAGGTATAGGGCCAGGAGGTCCCTTCCAGCCCCTGACACTCTCTGATTCTCTGCACCTCTTTTCCAACACCTCATAGAATCATAGAATCATAGAATGGTTTAGGTTGGAAGGGACCTCAAGGATCATCCAGCTCCAACCCCCTGCCACAGGCAGGGACACCTCCCACTAGAGCAGCTCGCCCAAGGCCTCATCCAGCCTGACCTTAAACACCTCCAGGGAGGAAGCATCCACAACCTCCCTGGGCAACCCATTCCAGTGCCTTACCACCCTCACTGTAAAGAACTTCCTCCTAACATCCAGTTTAAATTTCCCCTCTTCCAGCTTAAACCCATTCCCCCTCGTCCTGACATTACTAGACCGTGTAAATAGTCCCTCCCCAGCTTTCCTGTAGGCTCCCTTCAGATACTGGAAGGCCACTATAAGGTCTCCTCGAAGCCTTCTCCTCTCCAGGCTGAAGAGCCCCAACTCTCTCAGCCTGTCCTCATAGCAGAGGTGCTCCAGCCCTCTGATCATCTTCGTGGCTCTCCTTTGGACCCGCTCCAGCAGTTCCATGTCCTTCTCATCCCTTTCAATCTCTCTCCTCTCTCCTCTCTCCTCTTGGAACATCATGCTGTGAAGGTACCAAGTCAATCTGTCATAAGGATGGTTACGATGCAGTTGAGATGTGCAGGAATGGTGGCAGGGTGTTTGGAGTCACTGATTGCCATTGAGCTAATGAGCCAAGCTCTAATCAATTCTCCAGCATCTGCCAGAAGAAGCTATTCCACCTCCTCTAGACATGACCTCGTCAGAGTGGTTGTGTTATCTGCCTCCCAGTGCAGCAGCTGTAATGGTCCTGGAGATAAATGGCTGTCAGTGGTACTAGGAAGGGATGTCTGAGGATGATGGAAGAGGGAGATGCCAAGAAATTGCTGCACGAAGCCAGCTCTAATTGCAGATGTGCATTAACACACTGCATGGAGTCACAAAATGGTTTGGGTTGGAAGAGACCTTTAAGATCATGTCCAGCCATCAACCCAGCACTGCCAGGGCACCAGCAAAGCATGTTGCTCAGAACCACATCTCCACAGCATTGAAACCCCATCAGGGATGGAGACTGCATTACTGTCCTGGGCAGCAAGGGCCAGGCCTTGACAGCCCTCAAGGGGAAGAAGTTGTTCCTTGTGTCCAAGTGTTCCTTGTTCCACTGGTGCAGCTTGAGGCTCTTGTCCTATCACTTGTTCCTGGGAGAAGAGGCCAACACCTACCTGCCCCCCCCCCCTTTTTTTAGGGAGTAGTAGAAAGATAGAAGGTCTCCCCTCAGCCTCCTCATCTCCAGGCTGAACAACCCCAGCTCCCTCAGCATGCTCTGTTGAACTCGGGCTGTGAATCCCTGCTCTGTCCCTTCCCTTACCCACATCTGAGCATGGGAACTGAGCTGGCATCTTTACCCATCTGATTTTCCAGCATGTGAGGTAGAGCAGATCTATGATGAGGTTTCAAGATGCACCAGGGGAGGTTGAAGTTGGATATGAGGGATCTCCAAAGCTCATCCAGTCCAATCGCCCTGCCAGAGCAGGATCTCCTACACCAGAGCACACAGGAACACATCCTGGTGGGTTTGGAATAGCTCCAGAGAGGGAGACTCCACAACCCCCCTGGGCAGCCTCTTCCAGGGCTCTGTCACCCTCACGGGGAAAAATTCCTCCTCATGTTTAAATGAAACTTCCTCTGCCTCAGCTTCCACTCATAGCCCCTTGGCCTGTCCCTGGGCATCACCCAGCAGAGCCTGGCTCCAGCCTCCTGCCACTCACCTGCACATATTGATACCCATTGCTGAGGTCACCTCTCAGTCCCCTCCTCTCCCAGCAGCACAGCCCCAGCTCCCTCAGGCTCTCCTCCTAACAGAGCTGTTCCATTCCCTTCAGCATCTTTGTGGCTCTGTGCTGGACTCTCTCAAGCACTTCTATGTCCCTCTTGAACTGGGGGCCCCAGAACTGGACACAGTACTCCAGATGTGGCCTCAGCAGGGCAGAGTAGGAGGTCAGAAGAACCTCTCTGGACCTACTCACCACAGCCCTTCTAACCCACCCCAGAATGGCATTGCTCCTCCTGGCCACCAGAGCACATTGCTGGCTCATGCTCAACCTCCCATCAACCAGAACCCTCAAATCCTTTTCCTATTCACTGCCTTCCAACAGCTCAGTCCCCAAGCTATCCTGCTCCCTGGGGTTGATCTTTCCCAGGTGCCAGACTCTACACTTGCCCTTGTTGAATTTCATTACATTTCCCCCTGCCCAACTCTCAGTCTACCCAAGTCTGGCTGAATGGCAGCACAGCCTCCTGGTATGCAGAAGAGCAGATACAAGATCAGCAGATCACAGAAACACAGAATTATTTCAGCTGGAAAAGACCTTTCAGATCATTGAGTTCAACTATAAACTCACCACCAGCATGGCCATTAAGCCATACCCCACAGTGCCATGTCCTCATGTTTCATGAACACCAGATATAAGGAGGTCAGCAGCTCATGGAGATCCTCACCACCTTCCACACATAAACTCGTTGCTAGTGCAGCTCTATCATGTCCTAGTGCATGCTTCTGCTCACTGCCATGTTGTGTGGGAAGGGAAGTTCATCTTGCTAATGGAGAAAAACCATCATAATAGCTGCCTGGGGCACAGCTTTCTCCTTGCATGGTGCTGAGAAAGATGACCCACAGATTCAGACAACTCATAGTGATTTGCAGCATGGAGGTGGAGGCTGGAAGGGACCTCTGAAAATCATCCAGTCCAACTTCCCTGTTAAAGCAGGATCACCCAGAGCAGCTTGCCCTGGATAATGATGTCCAAGTGGGAATCCATTCCCATAATCAGAGAATGGTAAGGGTTTGAAAGGGGCCTCTGCAGACCATTGAGTCCAACCACCCTGCCAAGGCAGGTCACACAGGTCCATTCCATTTGTGCAGGTGGAGCTGTGCCACCGTCACAGAAGGTCAAGGGCTTTGTCCAGAGAGCAGTGGTGGCACAGCAGGAGGATGTGAGGTACACAATCTGCTGTAAGGAAGGATGATGATGGACGGGGCAAGCCCAGTGAGGGAACTGTTATCAAAGGAGAAGATGAACCCAAAGGACACATGGACATGGCACTTGGGGACATGCTTTAATGGCCATGCTGGTGTTAGGTTGATGGTTGAACTTGATGATCACAGGATCACAGCACCATGCAGGTTGGCAAAGCCCTTCAGGATGACCAAGATTCACCTTCAACCATAGCCCTAAGCACCACAGCCAAACCACTCTGAAACACAGCCAGGCTGGGTGACTCCACCACCTCCCTGGGCAGCTCATTCCACTCCCTGAACACTCTCTCCAGGAAAAACTTTTTTTTTCATGTCCAATCTAACCCTCCCCAGCCTCAGCTTGAGGCCATTCCCCCTTGTTCTGTCTCCAATTCCCTGTGAGCAGAGCCCAGCAGCAGCCTCTCCACAATGTCCCTTCAGGCAGTAGTAGACAGCAATGAGGTCTCTCCTCAGCCTCCTCTTCCTCACACTAACCATCCCCAGCTCCTTCAGTCTCCCCTCATCAGATTTATTCTCTAGGCTCTTCCCCAGCTTCATTGCCCTCCTCTGGACCACTCCAGCACCTCAGGTCTTTTGCAACTGAAACAATTCCATGATTCCATGACAACCCCAAGTCCCAAACCAATAAGGACCAAAGCCAAGAAGTCTGAAGAACAAGGGCACCAGTGCTTGTGGTTTGGAAGCAGTAAAGCATTTGACACTGTCTCCCACAGCAGCCTTCTGACTAAACTGAGGCAGTGTGGTCTGGATGATCAGAGAGTGAGGTGGATTGGGAACTGGTTAAGGAAAGAAGCCAGAGTTGTGGTCAGTGGGATGGAGTCCAGTTGGAGGTCTGTGACTAGAGGGGTCACACAGGAGTCAGTACTGGGACCACTTCTGCTCAGTATATTCATCAATGACCTGGGTGAGGGCACAGAGTGCACTGTCAGCAAGTTTGCTGATGGCACCAGGCTGGCTGCAGTGGCTGCCACAGCAGAGAGTTGTGCTGCCATTCAGCCAGACTGGGACAGGCTGGAGGGGTGGGCAGGAGAAATGGAATGGAATCCAACAAGGGCAAGGGTAGAGTCTGGCACCTGGGAAAGAACAACCCCAGGGAGCAGGATAGGTTGGGGACTGAGCTGTTGGAAGGCAGTGAAGGGGAAAAGGATTTGAGGGTCCTGATTGATGGGAGGTTGAGCATGAGCCAGCAATGTGCTCTGGTGGCCAGGAGGGGCAATGCCATTCTGAGGTGGGTTAGAAGGGCTGTGGTTAGTAGGTCCAGAGAGGTTCTTCTGACCTCCTACTCTGCCCTGCTGAGGCCACATCTGGAGTACTGTGTCCAGTTCTGGGTCCCACAATTCGAGAGGTACATAGAAGTGTTTAAGAGAGTCCAGCACAGAGCCACAAAGAT